>JAODJX010000015.1:2285806-2311994 GCA_026776945.1 Isichthys henryi
CCCCCCCCCCCCCCCCCCCCCCCGCCCCCCCCCCCCCCCCCCCCCCCCCCCCCCCCCCGCCCCCCCCCCCCCCCCCCGGGCGGGTGTCATTTTGACATGGCCATCACCATGAAGAACACACATGCTGAAAGCTGAATCTGGGGCCTCATGCCCTGTAGGCTGTGCGGATAAGGCATTATGGGATATGGGCATATGTGCTCTCCACCCCACCGTCGCCAGACAGACACAGACGGGCATTTATCTCCCCACGAAAGGCCACTTGAAATTTTAACAGAAACGCTACCAAAAAGGTAATGTACATCGAAGATGTTTTTAAAACCTTTTGAATATTTAATGTGCCCATTAGTATGCATTACAAGTATATTTTTGGCTTACATGTCTTTTTTTGTTGCTATCAGGTACCTTGAAAGTATGACTTTGTGTTTGTGGAACAGAATACTTACGCCAGTCAAGAACTGCCTGTATGTGCCGTTACTGTCCTACACGTCGCCAAACAGACCCAGACACTCTTTCTTTTCTCCAACATAGCAGCTGATTGTATGATGTACATATTCAGCAAATTTTCCCAAATAGGCTAAGAGCCCAAACTCCATTTCTGAACCAACACACGTGTGCAATCAGGTGGTACCTATCAGAACTACCTGCTGTGTCGTCACAGCTGTCACGGGGGTTGGGGACAATGACCAAGCGCTTAAGGACAGCTTTCCCTGACACCTGACTGAGAGGACCCATAACGTGACCCCTTCCTAGGTTCTCCAACGGGCAGACCGTTCCAGACGTACCCGGTTTTAGTGCCTTCTCCAAGCCATGATAGTAGGACCAGTTCTCGGGGTTTCTCTCCAGCAGCTGTCGGTACACCTCAGTAGCCTCGTCCAAACGGTCCAGTTGGATCAGCAGTTCCCCTGCGGAGCGAGAGGACGCGTCAGGGACGGTGCTGCCGAAGCTGACGGCCACCTTACTTATACTCTGGTACGTTGCTCGGCGCAATTAACGCCAGAGAGAATCTTCGTGTCACGACAATCACAAGCAGACACGACCCTCCCCATGTACGAACCTTTCATCTCGTCGACGGCCAACTTGTCACAAATTTGCTTCTCGTAGGTGGTGAGGTGCTCGAGCGCTTCTTTGTGAAGTCCTGCTTCTCTGAGGACCTGGTTCTGGTACAGCAGGAGCTCACTGTACTCGTAATCTACCTTATCTGGAGAGGTCTAGGGAAGGAAAAAAATGCAATCAAAACAGACGTCGACACTTTTAACGCCACTGGGAAACCTCTCCCATGCAGTGCTTGGAGCTTGACCAAGAATTCTGCGTCACCTGTTGCGTCTTGCGGAATTCCTCTATGATCTTCGCGGCCATCTCGTAATCCTCCAGCAGGTGATATGCTATTGCATAGCCAATCCACGAGGCCCGCTGAGCAGGCCTGAGCTGAAGCAGCTGGTACCTGGTTTCCTGTAGGAAGCACACGAGCGGCACGATCAAAGGCCTGCATTTCTCACTGCGCTCTCTGGGTCAGACGCAGCACAGTGGGCGAGGAGACAAATTGTTTTGTTTTTTATGTCTGTGATACAGTTGTGACTAAGGCAGTGGTTCTCAAACTCGGTCCTCAGGGCTCGCTGCCCTGCTTGTTTTCCAGCTATCCCTGCCCTACACACTACTGACTGACCGAACACTTATTTTGGATCCCCCTCATGTTTTGAATAGTGAGTATACACTGTTGCCATCAAACCAAAGATTCAGAGAGTCATGATTTAATAAGGTTAGACTGAATCACTCTTTTGTGCATCAGTCAATACTAAAACTAATATGGAACTTAATTCAAAACTAAATGTATATTGAATGTGTCCTTGTGATTATATGTTAAATATATGCATTTGTGTCAGTCTTTTTACTATTTTTTGTGATGTCACAAAGAGAGTTGCTGTAATGCAGGAAAAAGTTTCTGACACAGATCTGACATATGATGAACGGGAGGGAGCTAATGAATCTAAGGAGTAAAGGTAAGCACTGCTTATCCGAAGTAATTCCAGCCAGGTGAGTCAGATCTAAAACATTAACACTTGTTAGAAATATGGCTGGATAAGCTGTACGGCACTACAGTATAGCGGCTGGCGGAGCCTGAAGCAGCTACGAGCGGCGGCCGCACCCACCCTGTAGCCCTCCAGGTCCCGCATCTGGATCTGCAGCAGCGAGAGGTCCCTCAGGATCTGGAGATTGTCCTTGTCCCACTTCAGTGCATTTCTGTAGCATTTGATGGCCTCGTCGTACTTCTTGTCTGACCTCTGAAGCAAGCCGTACACATGCCAGCCTTGGGAGCGAAGCCGTTGAGGAACACGGACACATATGCGCACACCGGATGGGGGGGGGGTCATGTAAATAAGGGCTGACGGGGCCTC
The DNA here is from genome assembly GCA_026776945.1 of Isichthys henryi. Classification (NCBI taxonomy): domain Eukaryota; kingdom Metazoa; phylum Chordata; class Actinopteri; order Osteoglossiformes; family Mormyridae; genus Isichthys; species Isichthys henryi. The sequence continues at coordinate 2,288,200 of JAODJX010000015.1, forward strand.
ACTGTTCGCACTATACCAGCCATATTGGACTAGCTGTTACCCTGTAAATGACTCAGCAGGTACTTCTAACGTTTGTGCAGTCGTTTCTCCTGAATTTATGGGAGTCAACGACGGTCCCGGGGTAAATCCACGAGGGCCTCACCTGCTGGGCTGGCAGCTACCTGCTCCTCATCCCCCCTCCCCCCCAGGGGCAAAAGACTGCGAAAGGATACAGACATGACTCTTGAGGTCGTTGCGCAGACCCCGCCGGACCAGATCGTACGCTTCGTCCTTCTTTCCCAAGCAGTTGAGCGTCAGTCCCTTCATCGCTAATGTTTCTGGTTTTAGAGACAGAGAGTGTGTGTGAGGAAACGCCTGCACAGAGGCAGCATAAACCACCACCGGCATATGGGACTCCCTGATAAATCTGTGACAGGAAGACCATTTCCCTTAAAAATTGGAGATGAGGCTATCAACCAACAGGCAGAAAGCTACAAAGAACCTCAAATGAAGGCCCCTGTCGGGACTCGCCTTACCTCCATGTTCGGCGAACTTGGGGTTAGAGAGGATCTGTTTGCAGAATTTCAGGCCATTTCTGTACTGCTTGTGTTCGTAGCATCTCTGCAAAAGCACAGTTCATCAAATTACCAAAACGGCGCATTCGTGATGTGTCGCTTTGGGAGCAACACTAATTAAGAATATCTGGGGGGTGGGGGCAGAGGATTCATCAGGTTTTCATTGTATTTCCAATCCATTAACAACCTGTAGAGATAGATCAGAAACCCAACACTTATTTAAAATTAAACCCTTAGGTTAATTACAGAATGGCGGTTGCCATGATACCAGCCAAACATCCCATTACTTACACGCCGCCATTAAACCTTCCCTCTCTGGATTTTTCTTTTAAACAAACTCAGCCGGCTACAAATCGAAATTCTTGCATTAAAAGCATTAAAAGTTAGCGGGACTGAAACACTCTAAAATTGATTTCCAATCACAATCCTCATAAGCTGTTAGCTTAGCTTTGGGTTCCTTCTTATTTACATGACGAGCAATCGGTTTGAATGCAAGGCAGTTAGGGTGATATTTTATTTTGACGCTTGAGGCCCCAGTGGCGGTTACCAATATCATACAAGCCAAAATGATCCCAAACAGCAAAGCTTACATAAACGAACACCTTTTTACCTGATATTTCAATCAGAAATATCTCATCGTCTTTCATAACAAGCTCAGTATACAACCCGATTAAACACAACCACTGCTACAGTATTTCACATTACTAACCCATCCATCTCCGAAAGGGCAACATGAATCGATTACACAGAAAACAGTGTCGTGCATCCCAGAATGCACCTGGAACGTGGCCCAAGAACCCAGTTCTGCTCTGCACCACACAGTAACTTATACCGACCCATTTGCTTAGGAGTATGAGTCGTGAATGAGTCACAAGCCGCACTTTTCTCTGGCATCACATTACTGCTAGTACCTGGGGACATCTGATCAGACAATTCACAGGGAGGCCAACTAGACTGACATTTAGTGCTGCCATTTAAGAGACCGCAAAATGGTCCAAAAAGCAACAGGAACATGAAGAACCGTTCTCTGCTTTATTTCACCCTACAGCAACTAAACTAGGAGTCTCCGATATACTCGGCCTTGCTAAGCAATTTGAAAGTGCACTGTGGTAAAATGTCTCAAATCCCTATTGCTATACTGCTTCTTCAGGACAAATCAAACACCAAAATGCACCAAAAAGATTCAATCTATTTCTACTCCACAAACAAAATGCACAACTTCTAATGTACAGCTGGTCTGAATGTTAAATGACAGGGTTTCAGTCATAAAAAGAAACAAAAATGTAAGCAGCCCTGTTGGTCCCACGCAACTGCACTGGGCCTGGTGATCGGACCAGCTGTGTCACCGAGTTTAAGAAGGGGACAGTTATGGGGTGGGACTGGTTAACAGCACTGCACCTCATCACTGTCAGAGCTGCTCCGAGGTGTAGAGTTTCAGGAACTGGACTTGTGACCAGGCTGTTGCCATTTTTAATTCAGAGGGGTCCTGTCCTAAGGAAAGACTCCTAAACAGAAGCGCTTAAGTGCGTTTCCAACACTACCAATAGGAAGAGTAATACGCAAGCAGATCAGCGCATTTACACGCGCCCCCAAACAGCAGTCCGATTAAATGGCTATAAAACCATACCATTCTGGTATAACAAAACGACAACATGACACTGCGCTGTGTCTGTTGTTACAGCGTTCATTCCCAACATGCCGAAATAAATCCTGCATTTATGCTAGGAAATTGTTTCAGTGATCGTCAGAATTAATAAAATGAGTCAGATTTACAAGGGTCATCGCTGTCGGGCGCAGTATTTTATTATTAAGAAGAATCCTCATCATCCAGTTCAGTTGCAGGCTGTATAATCGACAAGACACGACTTCGGTCCGCCCGACACTTATAAGCAATCAATTTTTAAAAAGGCATGATTTAGCATGCTAAAAAGCAGGCCCGGGAGGCAGCACCAAATTACCCAAACAAATGCTAAAACACCAGCTAATTAAAAGAGAGCAAAGCGAACTGGCGAAGTAACAGTGCGGGTCAGTCACACGAGCGCAGCGCGCCTAGCCGTGCCCGCGGTGGGCTCGCCGGAGGCCGGATTAGCCAGTTTTCCACTCGGTCACCGCCCGGTACCGGTAAGCTCTAACCGGTAGGCCAGGAGCCCGGAACCCGCCGCTCAAGAGCGACTCCAGCCAGAACGGTAGGGGAGCCCGGCTGTGGGTCAGGACGGAAAGCACCCGGCGTCAGTACGTGGCCCAGAGCTACGGAGCGCCTGGCGCCTTAACAGGACGTCTGCCGGCCTCAAAGCGTGACTTAGGGCGGCCCCCCACTACGGCGCTTCCCGCACCGGCCAGGTGTACGCAAGGCTAACATCCTCAAAAGGGGAGAGGGGATAGGAAGCAACGCCGCCACGGATCCGACTCAACTGGGCCAACGGCGTGCCCACGTTAGGCCAGCCCGCAGCACCGCGGGGATGAGCTCCAGCGGCGGCCAGCGAGAAGCCCGCACGCCGAGATTCGGCACTGCTGCTGTCAGCAATTTGCGCCGCCTGGACCGGGGCCGGATGGAGGAGCGAGAATTGCGGAGGGAAGCTGTCGGGAGCCGCGCCGCTAAGCTAGCGGCTAGCTAACGACTCACCAGGATCCTCTTAAAGAGAGCGTTCTCCTTTGGCGGCAGAGTTGGCATTTTGTTCCTATTACCAGCGTTCCCTTCCTCTCAGCACATGTGAATAAGACCGGTGTGTATCTCTATTCCTTTGTTCGAGCCCCTTGTCTTGTCGCTATTTCTTAAAAAAACACCCTTTTGGGCTATTCTTTTTCACGTGGTGAGAGAAAGCCCCCTTCTGCCCAAAATGGCCGATGCGCTTCTCCTCCGGGTCAAGCTGGCGTCTGCGCACGCGCCGGCGTGCGCGTCACGAAAGAGGCCGAAAGCCTCCGGCGCGCAAAGGGGCGCCGCGCGTTCGCCACGGACATTTCAGGGCTGAATCATAGAGACGCGGTCAGGTAGTTCATGACGTGAGATTTCTCAGGACCCCCTCCCCACTCCTATAAATGGGCATTTAAAAATTTAAATACACCCAGCTTCTGGCTTGGATTCAGCTGGCAGCTTAGCTTCGCTGGAATAATAAAAGTCTGGTGCTACCTTTTTTCCACATATGCCATCCGTTAGTTTATTCCATTTTATTTTCTTGCTCAATTTCAGGATATTCTGTTTGTACTGGTTGCCCGCACTATTTGCAGTCTTTGAACCTTTTTCTCTTGCTTCGCTCTGTACTTTATTCGTGAACACTTTGCTGCTGTGCGCTCGAAAATTCTCCTGGGACCAATATGATTTAATCTTATTTTATCTTTCAGACTGGTTATGATGAGGTTATCTTGCCAGATGAACTTACGTCCACAATTCATCAAGTAGTAATGATATATAAAATACACAGTGAAATATACTGTATAATACACTCTCCTGCATGAGGAAAAATGGACCAAACACAAATTGCACAACATTTTCGCCCAGTAGTGTATAAAATACCGTGCTTTTACTCATCTACAACCTCCGACTTCCGATCCTGCATGTAAATGACTGCATACGACATAAAAAGTAACTTATCTGATGCTATTATAACAGCAAGTACGCATTGCTTCAATTTTAAGTTCTTGTGCTATCAAACAGAGTAATTCCACAGTTAATTCGAATAATTAACTGTTTTAACCAACCATTATTTAATTGGACTATTTTTGGAGGATTGCATCTTTCTTGTTACAACAGGTACCTTTACCTATACAGGTCTGTAATAACCTGGAGGCTTTCAGTGGAAAGCCACGATGGTACACGTTAATCACGTGTTTGCACGACCTTTTCCCTGCAGTGTGACGTTAAAGAAATCACCTCCTCCCTCTGTTCCAAGCTTGGCAGACTGTCATTCATTTAAGCCCCTGATCGGGCGCCCTTCGCACAGCTCCCCGTCGTAGAGAGCACTCACCAAGCCGGCCGCGATGTTCCTGTGCAGATCGGCTCGTCTGACCCTCTCCCGTTTGGCACGCAAGTCCCCCGCGAGTTTCTGTAGAAATGGTAAATGTCTGTTTTTTTTTTTTTGTTGCGGATGCATTTTTTTTTTTAACGATCAACCATTTTTTTTTAGTTTGATAAAGCATGTATGCGAATGCAGTGTAAATACATGCTTTTACAAGGGCATGGTAACTGTGTTGTTCGCTGTTGTTACACTTTATTACACAAAGTATAATGTTGTACATGACGCGTTTTGTTTAGTAAAGGAGACGTGAAGGTCAAGTTGTGAGTCGCTTGCACTCGCATAGTGTCTGGTGCAGGTGCTTAAGATCTGTACCGGAATTTGTCACACGACCCCTTTCAAAGCCTGAGTAACTTTTTCTGAAATATTTTTTTTCTTTCAATTTTGTGTATTACATTGACAGTCAAATTCGGCGTTCAAAAGTGACCATACGCGCGTATCTTAATGCTGACCAGAATAAACGTATGTTTACCAGTATATAACTCGTTTTTTCCCTTGACTGTTACAGATTAACTCGCAGATCCCCGAATGGAATTACTTGTACACCTCAGTATAGCTGCATTTTTGACCTTTTTTATGATAAATTGTTTCACTTAGAGGCACTTAAATGTGATTACATAATTTGTAATTATCAAACAAAAATGATCTGAAGTCTTTGCTTGTCCTTATATGCCAGAGATGGCATGAATGAGATGTGTCTGGCTAATGTGTGGTGGTCTCTGGGTGTAGATAACAGCACGGATTCCCAACGGGTGGTGGGGTTGCGAGATGAATTCCAGAAGAATTTATGAATTAGTAAAACGGCTGTCGCGATAAATCCAACCCCTTTCTTGGAAATCTACACTGTTTGGCACAGTTATTTTCACGGGCTGGAATTTTGGGGACCCACGGACTTGAGGGTGGAGGAACTGCTCTTATCTAATTTCTGCACTGCGGATAAGTGTTAAATGTTAATGTAAGGAACGGGTTATGTATGTTCTAGGTTTAATTAATAAAAAGGCAAGACGCTGCACATTGGTTTCTTCCTTTTTTTCCGAGGAGGGGCGATTCTAGGATTTGACCCTTAGGGGGGCTCAAGTCCCTATGAAATATGGGACTTTTTACATCAGAAAGTGGGTTAAAATTAAATGTTTGTGACATTGCAGGGCTCGCCTAACCTGACGATCATTTCATGCAGGATAATTTGCAAGGTCGCCCTTGCTTCTGCGTCGTGTTACTAAAGGCCAGGTTTTGTCGGCTTGTTGCTAATTCTGCGTGGCTCTGCATCGTCCCATGTTTGCCATTTTAATTATTCTGATGATTAGAACTGCTGTGGCTCTGAGCTCCCAAAGTGACGATTTTCACTACGCCCTGTATTTCTGGACTTAAAGTGAAAAGCATGTATCCCAAATATAGCACGTTCTTGTTTATCAGCTGAAATTAGTCTGAAACATTTCAGCAGAAAGATTAATTCTTGAGAGGGAAAATGAATCATTTTTACTTCATACTCTGGTATCTATAATTTGAGTTGGGCTGTTCCCTACCCATATCACTTTGATTGTGTGGTTGTTGGGCAGAATATTTTTTAAATGATCTCATTAATTATTTCCTGAACAAGGACAGCAGGCAGTGATTATAAACAGATGCCCTGTTCACTGTGTTGGCGAACACTTGAATCGACTCGGCGTAAAAATATCCCACGGAATAGGTACAACTGAAAACTGTGCTTGTAACATCGGTTAAGAAATGCAGTAACGACTGACGTTTGCGCACCAAAAACCTTTTGTATGCAGTTATGCCATTTGTGAGCAAGGTAATGTTATAAAATCAATATATCAGTTTATTGTCAACGAATTCCTTTTTTTTTTTAAGTATGAGAAAATGAAATGTCTCTGTTTTCGTTCATAAACTGTATCGAAATGTCTTGTCCATCTGGTGAAACCCAGGTACGCTGGACGTTGTGTAACCTGCGTTGCGCATTTGTGTTGGGGACTTAATTTGGGAAGTGAACTTTTGGGTGTTTTCTCTCAGTCTCTTCCAGACCGTTAGCCTGTCATTACTGATTATGATTCCCCCGTCAAAGCCACAAAGACTGAAACATGGGTTTGTTAATGAAGTCATTGCACTGGTCTGAGTTCATTCACGTGCCAAAGTATTTGTTGTGTTTCTTAATTTCCGCCCAAAATTCCTTGCTTTGTTGGTACTGCCATTATGGCACCGATTTAACTTTACCGATCTGAAACTGATCTACTTTGACGGCTGCATTTTCTGCATGTCTAAACCTATTTTCCAAAGTTCATTAATTTCGCTGAGTAATCGCCAGATAAAATGCAACAAGCAAACTTGTGTTAAATATTTTAACATTGCTCGAGAGGGATTTTGGCTGCATCTATAACAGGACAAAATATCTGTGTCAATTTTCATAGCTTTGTGTCAACCTTTATGTGCCTATCAAATGTAGCATGTAACGCAAAAGGCAAATTGAAATAATCCCAGAATGCTCTCTGGTTCCACACTGTCTGGCCAAGGCCTCTACAGCCCACAGCATTCATCAGGATGACTTAAGGCTGCTCTGACAGATTTGTTGTCTTTATTGCACAGGATTAATTTACACAGTGAAATCGTTCACGAAAATGTGCATCAAGTGTGACTTGATTCACTTTGCAAAGAAAACATATGATCTGTAGTTGTCGCCTGCAGTCAATCGTAGCATTTTTGATGAGTTTAAGTATTTGTCTCTGGGGTTTCACACAGATGTTTTGCCACCCACTTAGAATGAGCTGGCAGGTCCTTGCCAGCAGATTTCAGCATACATGTACGTTATCATAAATGTAAGTAATATTCTTATTCAGGAAATATTCCTCCTTATGTATGCCAAGACACTGAATTTAAAGGTATTCCTCTGGTGGTCCCTGAAACTGCTGATCCCCTCCCTTTTGTGCTCCCCCACCCCACCCCACAGTTGTTCCCAGGAGACCCATGTCCTCCGGCGTGCCAGGGGGCAGCGGTGAGCACTTTGTGTACTTCGCGCTGTGTGGCGTCTCCCTCACTGCGGGCCTGGCCTATGTGAGTAATGGCCGCCTCATCACTGGCTGGTCTCGGTCTGCAGTATGGCCGCCCTTTTCCACATGAGCTTGCAGGCGGCGAGTCGCGATTACTGTTGTTCTTGTGGACAGAATGACTGGCGCTGATAGTTCTCCTCTCTGATGACATCCCTCCACTCTCCAACAGGCATATCGGACCGTGACTGAAGACCGCACTCGGTATAACGACCGGGTCACTGAACTCCAAGCGAGGCCGAAGGATGAATGGCAGTCAAAATCATGGCCGCCCAAAGGTAGATGATGCATGGTAGCTGTCTGGTCCATTATTAGCTCGTCTAGTAAGATTGGTTTTTATTGGCTGACTGGAACCCCTGGGATTATTCTTTGTGATGTAAACTTTGTTACTTTTTATAGGTCGTTTTCTGAATATTAATCTCCCCTCTTATTTTAACCAGAATTTCAGCTGTAATATAATATTTGACCGTACAGATGCCTTACTGTAGTCACATTTTTTATTACAGTATTCATATGGTGCATAATTTACAATTTCCCTCGTGGCAGAGGGAACCCTGTTGTCAGTTCAGGTTACATTACCTTAAGCTGATGTGACAGATCGCCTGTTTTAATTTGCGTAATGAGCATTCGGTGTCGACACTGATAATGCTAAAGGAAAGGTGTTAATTTATGCTACGTACTGCAGCCAGCTATATGTGTCAGACCCCATTGACTCTGTATACAGAAAGCAAACATCACTTTGTTCCACAGATTTAGGACTTCCAGGTTCAGTAAGCAGAGATTAAGATGCTCTGGGAGAAATGGATAGTTAGACCTCACTAATGTACCGCATACCCAGCAGCAGTTGTGAACAATGGGGCTGCTGTAGTGTGGTCTTGGGTATGCTAAGGCAGTGTTTCTCAGCTGGCGTCCTGGGGGACCTCAAAACAGTCCATGTTTTCGCTTCCCCATGCTAACGCTCTTGTGGACATGCTGAAAATTTGGGAAATTGCGATGGGGTAAAAATGGCCCCACTAATCATGCTCCCAAGTCTGTAAGAGATTCCCTCCCTCCACCCTCCTGCTCTATAATGCATCTTGGTGGCCAATTTCTAAAGGCCCTATTAAAGCAAGACGACCCCCCCCACCCCCATGCCATCATCATGTAATTAGCTGCCAATTAGCTGTTGTGTATGTCGGTCTATGCTGTGCTCTGCCAAGCAGATTTTAAATGATGTCTGGCTATTAATGACCAGATGGTGTGGGTGTGGGAGGGGAGGGGCGTTTTTTATTTTTTTTAAGTGTAGTTGACTGACAAATTGTAACTGTGCAAGAAAGGAGAATATGTTCATCCAGGCTGTGTTTGTTTCTGGGTTAAAGTGCGTATTCTCTGTCTTCCCCTTTGTTTCAGGAGGAGACGATGCCGGTGAGTCGCTACTCTAGTTTTGGGGTCCTTTTTGAATTTCTAAGCGTCCAAATTCAGCCTGTTGTGGGACTGGGGGGGCGGGTGTATGGTTTTCTGAATGACTGTGCACTTTTCTCTAATCACCGATGAAACCTCTGGCCAGGTACACTGTGCTCATGCTTGCACACTCTGGGTGGGTGGGGGCGGGGATTAGTTATGAGGAGAATGATCAAACTCTGTACGTTTTTATTAAATTGTGCTGAAGCCTGTGTATGTGTGTACTGTACAGTTCTAAATGTACCCAGTGTACTATATGGAATATAGATGTAAAACTAGCTAAAATATTTCAGTAGTGTTGTAGTACATTTTTAAATTGCGAACCATCTTCGTATAGGGAGGATTGATGGCTCTGAGGCTAGGGAACTGTCCCAGCAATCAGAAGGTTGCTGGTTCAAATCCTCTGAATACCACGATTAATCCTGTTCCGTTGGGACCTTGAGCAAGGCCCATAACCTGTGATTTCTTTGTCCTGGGTATGACATCAATCTACATCCACCGTCACCCTCTAAGGAGGTCCTACAACTTGCAGGGAAATTTGGGGGTTGGTGGCAGGATTGACACTCCAGGCACCGAAAAAAACACTCACAACGGTCCATTTGGACTAGTGTGGTGCTGAGTTATTACCCAACCACATGGCTGCACTCAAATACTTTGTCATGTGGCAGGTGTGGCAACGCACTGTAATCAGAACATGCTGCTCTCCTTATTTCCACCTCTAAGCATACGAGATTTAGGGCATTTTAATGTTAGTTTTCCAATGTAAAAATATATTAGAATAGCAGATGAGGGTAATTAGACATGTCGTCTTTTAATCAGCATTCCGCCTTTCCCCCCCTTTCCCTCCCCTGTGACCTGCCCCTCTCAAAAATCTGAGAATCCATGACACCGATGGGTTTGCTGAAGACGTAACCCTAAAGATCCACATCGATCCGACGCTGTCTGTTACCATTGCTTTGAAATGTCACAGGCCTGCGTGTGCTCGGCAATCAGCGCGTCGGCCTTGTGCCAGAGGTCGGCCAAACGGGGTTTCTTCTGCTGATTCTTGCTAATTTCTTCTTTGTTGCTCTTTTCCTAGAATAAGACCCCGTGGCTGCTAGCCATCAGCGATTTTAAACTGCCCTTTCGGATGAAAGGGGCATCTCTATTTGAACGAAAGACTCTGCCTTTAAATTTAAACTTTTTTTTTCTTTTTTAGTTCAGTGTAAGTTTTAGCTAATTTCATTCGAACTGTGATTCAGTCCATCGTTTTATAGTTTATTTATTGTGTCCCGACTTGGGAAAAACTTGGCACTGTGAACCTTGGCATTTTATTTGGCATGAAATGGTGCTTAAACCGGCAGGTTATTGGTGTTTATTGTGTAGAGTTGCGCTGTTTTTAGACTGATCATACTGGTCACCTCTCTCATCCTTTCTGTCCTTGTTCCCTCCATCCCTCTCTCAGAATCACTTATATCCTTTGGGTTTGCATGCGCTTTATAAGACCTACTCTTTTTTTCTTTTTGCTCGTGTCACTTAAGTGTTGCCCCCACCAGCCAAAGAGCCCCCTGGAGGAGAGTAAGTGTTCAGATAAAACACCCTGCATGCCTGAAGGGTTTCGGCCATCCGGCACAGACGTCCCACTTGTGTTTGCGCTTGTAAAAATGGCATCGTCTAGTTTCGAAAGTGAGAATTGCTGTTGAGCATGTGATGCTAAAGGTGTATATTTGGCACTGTAGAGTGGTTATTAAAAAGTATTGCTCTGCAAATGTATTCCGATTTAGCAGCTTAAAATTATTCTTGACTCTTAGCTGGATGCTAAGAGTTTGCTAATGTGACTTAGCATCATGGCAGCTATGCTTGGATCTTACCGCATGTTAAGTCCTTGGAATTGGCATGCGTGTGGGTGCCTGTTGACAGGGGAGGTTGTGTAGCTGAGTCTCTGCTATTTAAAAAAAAAATTTGCCTTTTCAGAATCTGAGGCAGAAGAGGAAGGAGGAGATGAAGGAGAAGAAACACCTGCTGGGGAGGCTGTAGCTGTCGAGGCTTCTCTAGAGGCTGCGGATAGCCCGGCAGTGGCGGAGGCGGAGCCAGCAGTGGCGGAGGCGGAGCCAGCAGTGGCGGAGGCGGAGCCAGTCTCTGTGGAAACTGTCAACAAGCCTTTAGGGGCGGATCTGGAGGCGGCACTAGCAGAGGCCATGGAGGAGCCCCTTGTGGAGGGGGCACCAGCCTCTGCTGAGAGCTATGGTATGGCCCCACGTACTCAGGCAGTGTCGGAGGACCGCCCCGGCACTCCTGACACCGGGTCCTCTGAGGAAGAGGGCTGACAGCACACAACAGAAAGGCACTATTTTTTCACTAAACCATATTGTACACCATAAAACGACTATCACATGATGGCTCTGTAATTGTCACCTGCAGTGAATCATAGCATTACAGAAGTGTTCGTTAGGTATTTAACTCTGGGGTTTCACACGGATGTTTTACCACCCACCTAGAATAAGCTGGAGGTCCATTACAGGCCAACATGGAGCACCTCCCCACATCAGACCTACATCTGCAGTATTAGTAGGAATATATTTCAGTGTGTCTTACTGTAAACTCTGACCAAAAAAAAAAAAAAAAAACCATTTCCATGTTTTTTTTTCTTAATCCTCATATACGTGGCTTATATTGAAACCTGTTGACAATTCATGCGAATTCCTCTACCTCCCTTGAAATCAAACGTGGTGCTTCTGTAACCATGGGTATAGCAGTATGCTGACAGTCACTAATGTGCATGCCTAGGCCAGCTTCCATTTGCTCCTCTGCCAGATATCGCTAAGCAATTACGCTGCATTATGTAAAACTCTGAAACTGTGCTGAGTAACTTCCATGTCTGTTCTGTCCTTCATTTCACATGAATTGTAAAAAGTGTTTGTAGAGCTTGATGGGAATTGTGTGAGCGAGTACTGGAAGATACCATTAAAACACCAACATTGGACATGGAATTTATAGCATAAATCATAACTGGCAAGAGGATAAAAAAACTGTTACATTACCTCCAACCATGCAATAAAGGAATTGGCAACAAAATCTTCTGTGTTTAATTGCTTCTAGTTTGGTCTGCCTCTGAAAGTGGTACATTCCACATTTTAGAGGGCGTGGCTTCTAATTTGATATACCTTTTTTTTTTTTTCCGCATAATCACGATATAACAGGTAGAAATTCCTTTTGCGTGGAGAAAAAAGGCAAGTTTCTTAATACTGGGCTTAATCTCTCCAAATGGTATGAAAAGTCTTAAATTTATGGTTTTTTTGAGTGTTTGTAATTTCTTGTGATATTTGGCAAGAGGTTTGTTGTTCCGTTTAATGTTCTTGCACGTTTGTGGAGGATGGGGCTGCATATTAACTTTCGTCTCTTCCAGCTAAAAATGGTCTGGGCCTGTGGTTCTAGTTTGGTCACAAAAGATCCTATTCAGCACCTTTCTCTAACTGTAATATACGGCATTTTGTGCATTCTGTTGCTTATGCAACCTAAGGACCTCTAATGGTGAGTTGTCTCCGCTGAATTGATTTCATATTATATGTTCAGTTAAACAATTACATTTGTGTAACACTTGTCTCTTTGCTTTTGTTGGAATTAACAGGTGCTTCCTTCTTGGTGTCCTTTGCTATAATGCAAGTTTTTATTTTACGCTTTGCTTTATTAAACACAATCCCATATTTCAAAAGTGGAACTGGAATGCAGGTCTGACTATTAGGTTTTCTGTTCCAAAGGACACGACATTCGAACACGCTAGAATGTGGAATGCTCCTATTGACGCAGCTTCAACATGTGTTGTGTGACTGCAAGCATTTGCTTGGCAACGAGTGACGTTTGATCTTTAAATACAAGTTGTTTAACCAAATTTACACCATCAGTTCTACTTTTCTTTTAGTCTGTTTTGGGTTCTTGCGGTTGGCACAGGCTAGTATCGGTACCCTTACTTGGTCAGTCTGAATCACTGCTGCGTTGATGAAAGTGGCTGTTGATGTTTATTCTGCAACATAGCTATGACCTTCACTTTTCATTCTTTTCCTCCAAAACCTTCACCATTTCACAGCTATCGTGTCTGCCTTTACTAGAACCTCATCTCCTTCCTGAAAAACTATTCCCCCCTCCCACCCCATTGCATCACACGTGTTGCTCAGGTCAAAGTTGGACCGTTCCACCTGAAATGTAGAGGACTTCCTACTGAAAAAGCTTTATCAACAAAGCACGAGTGTAAGGGAACAATTTATTGGGTTTGTGTTGTTCGTGGCAAGTTTAATATCTTTGGAATATCTTCATTTTATGTTCTGAGTTCTTAGATGGACCTTCTTATTCCAGTGACATCATCTGTTGGTGCGTGTTTATAAGATCTTGTCTTCAAGATGTAGGTGATGTTTATACTACATAAAGCCCGGTGTAAGAAACTCCTGAGTAGCTTGACGTGTGTCACATGGTGTATACCTCTTAGAGGGCTCTAGCCATGAGACGTAAATGGACAGAAGGTCATGGGTCAGCACTGTTTGGCTAAATGGGAACCTCAGCACTTTCACCATCATCATCAGAACTGAACTGGAAAAAAAAAAACCTCATCCATTTGTGATTATTTTAACCTGCAAGAGGTTCTTCATTCTGAAGGGGTTTTTGTCATTTGTATTTTACATTAATGGCTTGGGGTATGACTCACTTTAATTATGGAGCTACTGATCTTGTCCATTCCAGTCATTTCATCCTTTCATTTTATTTTATTTAATGACTTATTTATTTACTTACTCATTTTTAATCAGGGAACATTCCCCTTAAATGTAGTCATGTCAAAGCATTTCTGCATGTTATCAACAGCTTTATATTGGATGATAAACGTTGCAGGCATAGAAAAAAAATATTTTTATCAATTACTGCCATTTCTCAAACTGTCTGTCATGTAAATAGTGCATTCCTTCTTAACCGGTAATAGAAATGGTTATTTTATCTCTTATGATGATAAATACATTGCTAAAAAAAATCCAAACCCCAAACGATAAATTCTATTCAGATTTTTTTTATATTGTCAGACGATTTGTGCCAATGGAAGATTACTGATTTCTAGGGTATTAACTGTCTTTCAGCGCTGACACCGGCCATGCTCAATGCCATTCAAACAGTGTCAGAGGCAGCTGAGGGTGTTGGGATACCAGCTTCCTGTGTGGGTGAGGTGGCAGAGATGTTGGAGGATGTGCCTGGAGAGATCATGGAGGTGGAGGCTGAGGAACCGATGTGGAATCGGCTGGGAAGAGTTACTGGGCCGAAAGCTAATCAGAAGGATTTAATGGAGACGCAAGCCGTCATGGGGGTTACATCAGAACGAGAGAGCGTCGTGTTAGCAGATACACCCACAGCTTCTACAGAAGCAGAACAAAAGTCTGTGGTGGTCCAGCTGGTACCAGAGGCTAAGGAAGCATCATCAGTGTCAGTAGCAGAGATGTCCTTGGTGGAGGAAATGGCCAGTGCTGCAGCTACAGAGGAGGAATCAGTGGTTGAAGAACCAGTATCTTCTGAAGAACCGGCAGCTGACACAACAGCTGAAGGATCTGAAGTCAATGTGGAGAAGGAGGCACCTACTGAATTTACTGTCGCTACAGTTGAAGACCCAGAAGCTTTCATATCCAATGTGGAACCTGTATCTACTTCTAAGGAGGAACCAGCACCTGACTCAGCAGTTGAAGAACCAGTTGCAATTGTGGAGGAGGAAGCAAGAGATGAAACAGAAGCCAATGATTCTGCAGCCACCGTTGCTGAAGAACCAGAAGTTTTCTCGTATGCTGAAGAGCCTGCATCAACTTCTAAGGAAGAACCAGCACCAGACTCAACAGCTGAAGGACCAGTAGCCTCTCTTGAGGAAGAACCAGCAGAAGATCCTACAGAATTCATTACATTGAAAGAAGTAAAACCAGAGAGTCTACATTCTTCTATACATCCAACAGAGAAGATTCCAGAGGATAAAACCACAGAGTACATGGTGGTTGTTCTAGAGGGTGCACCTAAGGAACCGAAGAAACAAAAGGTCCTGGGGATTGTTCCGATGACCGCAAGTGTCTCTTCCCCAAAAGGACGGCTGCCCCCCTCTGTGCTAGAAGTTAAAGGTAAATCGACACATTCAGTGTCTTAGTCATTTCTTAGTCACTCAGTGTAAAAAAATGTGAGCTCGTAGGTTCAGAATTGTTTATGCATTCTGTAGAACAACAACGGATGTGGACGTTTCATGGTATTTGTGGTACATAACAGTGGTTAAGTAACCTTAAAACCAAAAGCAGAAACAAGCATCACAATTCTGTTGGAGATGAGGTAAGAACTAAAGATGAAATGTTTGATGAATTGAAAATGAAAGTTTTTTTTTTTGTTTTCCTTTTAACCCAGTTCCTCAGTTCCTGCTGTCTTTTTATCTTGCCCACAGACCCTTAGGCATCAGCTGAGGATGTGACTGTTTCTATCTCCAGCTCAAAGGTCCAAAATGCATGCTTATCAACTCTGCTGTTACACATGTGTACTATGTTAATGCGTATCTGTAAATATTTCTGCTGTCCAAGAGACATCCTAACAAATGTGACGTGATTTTATCAAAACCGCCGCAGGAGTTTTCTGTAATGAATGCCACATTTCCATTTTAAGCTTATTCTAGAAAGTTTTTCCATTGTAAACTGCAAGCAACCAATATTTATTTTGCCCCTAGTGGTGATTAGAAACTCTGCGTCAAAAACACTAGCATCCTGAGAAGAGAGTACCAACCCTCTTTTCCCATTGGACGACGACGACAATCACTTTTCTCCAGGATAATGTCTCCCTTATGAGTTAACATTTCCCTGACTCTCGCCATTCCATTCCTCTCCTGTAACGACAAGACTACAGTCTGACGGGACCAAAGGTGCATTTTCTTGCTTATTTCTGGGTTTTATTACATATACAGGCAATGGTCAAAATCGGTTAATAAGAAGCTAGAGTGAACACAGTCCCATAAGATTAAACTCCAAAAGAAAGCACAGGTTATCCGCCTTCACGCTGCAAACGAAAGGTGCTTCACACACATTTTAGGGACAGGGAACCACTGTCTTAATAGGAGAATCATTAGCTTCGCTCCTCAGGCCTTTTAAGTGGAAATCCAGTTTTTGAGAACCTGTTTTCTGCAGCATACCTGGTATACAATTCCACACCCAGATGAGTCTCTCTTGAATTAAACGATGACAATTAGCTGCATGCTGAAGATCCAGTGCAGTATTATAATTATTTTTCTAAATTCAGTATTTTTTTTGTCCCTACATACAGCTCTATTTAAGGAGATACGTTGGGCAGCATTTCCTGGTGACACCCTACCTCCACCTTAAGTTTTTAATTCTACACGCATTTAAAAACTTTTCCAAGATACTCCACTGAGTATTCCAACTTCCAATAGTATTTAAGGGCAAAGAAACCTAGGCTCACTTAATCTATTAATGGGAACATAAACTGCAGTAAATATTGCAAGAACACAAGAATACTTCTCCCTAAGCAGCATTCTGTTCTGATGTGTATTGTGATTTATAATGTTGCATCCTGTGAGTCCTAGAATTCCTATGCTGTAGGTTTTGTTTGGAACCGGACTTTTATATTAATGTTTACATAAAACAGACATTACTGTTTTGTTTAAACTGTGAAATAATTCCCATTGTATATCCATGCCCGAGTCTCACTTACCTGTTTACTTGGCGTACCGGCCCCCGTTTACACCGTGAGATTCCCCCCGTTCTGCATTCTTGCTGTCTATCTGACAAAGAACACGGAGCATAGGTGTGCAGTTCACTATAAAGTGTGTTTTTCTTACTGCAAGCCAGCCAATCAGTCTGTTTACATTGTCAGTACAACACACCGACGTGCATCCCCTGTTTGCACCACATGTCGACTCTAATATTATGCAATGTCATTGATTAAAATGTTTTAATTTAATGGGTATTAAAATTTTAGGAAATTTGGAATTGGAGGAAAACCTATTAAAGAATTGTATATTTAATGTATTGGTTCCCTGTAGTTTACATATGACATATGAGTTTACTCATTCTTCAATCCTTTTTCCGCCTGTATTCCATATTATGTATGCCACTCCATTTCATGCGATTCGTCAATTATTCCGTTTTTATCATGTTTAGTTTTAAAGGGTGTTTTGTTTTTCTGCAATAGAACGGGTTTAGAAATAGTCGTAAACGGTGAATTTAGACTTTCGTCTTCAGGAAAATAAAGAGGGGATCGAACGTGTTGACTGGTCTTTTGCTTATTTTCTTGTCAGTATTAGCTATGAAACAACGTGTGTGAGATGCAAACCAGAGGGAGCAAGTTCACAATCAGACTCTCATTAACTTGGTTAGCTCAACACACAATCCTTTGCTACGTAACTGCCCCTAAATGCTTAACATAGATTTTAGCAAGAACGGATCGACGCATATGCAGATGTATGCTAAACGGACAAATATTCAACTTTCATCGTATAATTTAAACAACGTGTCGAGTATATGATCGATTACAGCCTCAAGTCGGCAACATATAGTCTCATTTACGCGCAACCTTTAATATGCGCCTGGTAGAAGTGTGTGGAAATTCATTAAACATAAATGGGCAAAATAATGATGTACTGTTTTCACGGCATTTATTAATATACCGGTCGTTCTCCACAGAGTTGCAATATTTTTTCCTTCCAGAATTTTCTTATAGGCCTCGGTTTTTCGATGAATGTATTTTATTATTCTGTCCTGGACAAGGATGGTTAGGGGGTGGTACGCCTGCATAGACGGGATGGTCCATCGCAGGACGCACAGTTTACAATAAAGCATGACTTTGAACTGAGGGGGAGCCTGGAGGGTCTAGAGTCCATACAGAACATGCACGACCCTGTGAAACAAAGACGAATGTGTTTTTCTAGCTTGTTTCGCTCCATGCAAAGAGAGTCTTGCTTCCAGTGTTGTATTTACATACCAGTCTATATCAAGTTTCTTTAATTCCCTTAAGTAATTTCACTTTTTTTTTCTCCCCGCAATTAGCTCAGTTTATTTAATAACTGCACGAGACCAATTTAACCAACCTATATGCATGTGTAGCAGGCAAGGAGGTCAAGGCAAAACAGCATTCAAACTGCCCCGATGTCATTTCTGGGTAAAAAAGGGGTGGCAGTCGTCAATCCCTCTGACGTCACGGCTGCGTGTCACTCCGATGCGCCGCGAGAGGCTGACCCGTGTGTCCCCTCCCACCGATCCGGTCCCCTCCTCCCATCCCGGATCCCCCTCCCCTCCCCTCCCACCACCAGCCAAGACACAGCTCGTAGTAAAACGCAGCTCTGCGAGCTGCAGGATCCCCGCAGCTCGAACCCGGGCCTCCTCGCGTTTTTAGACGCCGATCACGGTCCCGGACGTGGCCCCCGCCTGCTTCACCCGCCTCCTTAAAGCCGTCAGCGGGGAAATATGGCAGCAGCAGTGGGCTGACTGGGACTGGAGTACAGCCGGGCTCATTAAGCGCAAAGCGGCGCCGAGGTAAGGAGACTCTCCGCTGTCGTCGACATGCATTTGCCCCGGAAAGTAGCTTTATCAACCCGATCAGCAGCTCCTGCGGGGCCGCCTTCCGATCGCCGGCGGGTGACAAGCCCTCCGCTCGGTACACAGAAAGGTTCACCGATCGCAATGCAGGTTTCGTTTATAACAGCGCAGCTTCAGGTCTTCGCATCATGTTATTCACATGAGCGGCCAGTTCATCTTAATAATTAAGGCCAGATGCAGTAGTCAGCAGCCGCACAACTAATTCAAAAGCAGCGATTCATTGCAGTCTTCCAGATAATCCAGTTAACTATATAGCAAAAGAAACAACCCTAACAGTTTTAACCTGAAAGCATAGATGTGGGCAGAATCCCAAATGCATGGTAAAGCCATGTCTGTTTAGTTATTTTCCCAATGCCCTTTATGTGTATTAACTTTTTATTAGGAGCTTATATTTTGCTGTTTGTACGGTTGGGCAATAGAAACCCGCTTTAGTTCAGCGTTTATAAATCCCTTAAGACATGAATTGAATTTTATATGTGAATAAAATTGGGTGTGATTGTGTAAGTCCGTGTCTATTTCCCGGCTGTCAGCTTAGTTGGTGACTTCGGATCATTTAATTTGATTTAATAGCGTATATGATCTAAGGTCGTAGCTATGGCTGTCCCACCGGACCTTCAACCACGGGGAGGAGAGGCGAGGTCTGAGCTGTTCGTAGCCCGCAGCCCTCTGGACTGTCGGAGCGTGTTTCCGCAGATTTGCAGCGTTACTTCGGGCTCCATCCGTATCACTGCACCGTCCCATCAGAGCAGACCGCCAACGTCAAGTATGAAATCGGTAACTCTTTTTTTTTATAATGTTCAACCATTCAAAATACAGCTTTGTGTCTTTATTTAGTATTAAAGAAGATAGATACTTCATTTATGGCAATGTCTTTAAGTGATAGTTTATTTAGAGATAGACTGGAGCATGTCAGTGAAATCACTTTCACATATGCATAAACATTTAGCCTGATTGTTTCTAGTGTCTCGGCGAATTCATTTACTTAAGCTGGTAAACAAATTAATAAATAAAAATAAACAACAAATAATAAACTTCCCCTCTCCACATAACCAGCAAACTTCATGAAGGGCGATTTTTAAATTTTGCGCAGTGTAATCATAAACTTTTAAAATGATATGTATATTAGTAATATATGCGTATTTATCATGCACGTTTTATTTTCAATCCCAGCTACTATTTAAAGTGCAGATATAGCGCTTCGTATTTCCTTAATATACAGTAATTCTAATCGGAGAGTCCCGTGGAAAGCGGGGTGCCAGACGCGCGTTTGTCGCTGCGCGCCGCCCGGACCTGCCGGCTTATTTATTTATAAGGCGCGGAACCTCAGTGACTCTTAAAATGTCATTTGGCCTTTCGGTCACATTAGTGGCTCCTTCCTTCAGGGAAGAGCGAACTGCTAGTTTAACTCTAAACCTTAATGGGGAAAATTCAGCTCCATCACCGAAGCAGCTCTGAAAGGCTGACACTGTAAAGAGAGACGGGAGCTTTAAAAGGAAGAAAGGAGAGAGGCGTAGCTGTATACTGGTAATGGGAGGGGGGGTCGGTGTCCATGGCTCCCAGCCACACTCCCCAGCCATTAATTGCACAGCAAAGCTTAGCGTGACACAAACACGAAAAAAGCTCCGATTCCTGTTTTTCTACAGCTCCCGTATCGGTGTCGATTCCAGGGTCGTTTGTTGTCCCTCTTAGACATGGAATAATCATGCTGTATGAAAGGGAGGAAAGATGATTTCTGCAGCTTCATTAAACTGAGGGTCCGCATTATGGGCTCCACATCGACTAAAGAAGGAGTGCAGTGTTATACTGTAGCGCTTATGCTCCATTGTCATTCCTCCCAGAACTGCTAAGTTATGGCGGTGTTTACTGCGGTGTATTCGCGTGGGACTCTTCTTGTATTTGCGAAAAGTGTACTCACACGCATCTGGCCTGACACTCGCTGTATTATTCCATTATACATCTAAAATTATCTACATAAAAAGCATTGGGGTAGTTTGCAAACCCTACAGATTATTTACAAAGTAATTAATCTGTTGCATACATGTAAACCTGCATGCGGACTTGCCTCGAATTGAACATTTCCCGCCAGCCAGCTGACCATAGTTGGCAACCCTGCAGGTGAAACTTTTCTCGTATTTATTAAAAGTGTAGATATTTAGCCTATATTTGAGCCGGAGGAAAGGCGTGTCTTTAAATACCGTGTTTTTTCTTTTAAAGGATATGGAATGTTTTCCTGCTTTTGCCGTAACCTTTTCCTCCAAAGTCAAACATATTTGCTGGTGAGGACAGACAGACAGCAGAATCTTTCCTCTCGCCTTATTTGCCCTCCTGGTCCTCCATGGCGGAGGTCCCCTGTTTGGACGGGTCGGGGTAGGGGGGCATGCCAGGAAGCATCGACCTGGCCTGGTTACCATGGTGATGAGGCAAGCAGCGATCAATGGGAAATCTGAGGCCTGTACTGTGTCCTGGGGAACAGAGGATCACTTGTTGTTACGTAATAGTTCAGTTCTTTAAAATATCTACTTCTGATAGTTTCAATTAATATAGTTTATAAATCCTTTAATTCACCCACTTCTCATGTTCCCAATGCTTTTTCTACGGGATAAAATAATTTCTTTGCAGGCCTGCCTGCATAGATATTGCAAATATCCTAACATTTTAAGTGAGGTTCTGGTTTACAGAAGAAGCCACAACAATGGCTTCACGATTGCGCTAAAATCTTTGCGTTTCCCAACCCGTGTGTGAGTTGGAGACCCCGCACAGTCAGCTGAGTGAGAAACAGGCCAGCCGTTACTGGAAGCGGAGGCAGACGCCCCGTCAGTTTTCCTGGAATACGGTATTTTTCGGTGCAGTGTGTGAATCAGAGCATGGGAAATGTGTAGCTGCCCTGCTATAGGGCGACACTGTCAAGCAATTTCCTATTTGTGAAATACTGACTGCTATTCCTGTTGCCAGTCGGTCTCAATCGGTTCAGCGTGATAGTCGGGTTTGTTGCAAACTTATCGCTACTTTGAACATAGAAGTTGTGAGGGGATGGTCATCATTAACTTGGGTTTTCATGGTAATCCGTCAGGCAGTCTGTACATGGTGTTATGCGCCATACCAGGTTCACACGTGGGTTTGCTTCCAGGTGAAGATCCACCTGTATGTCACACGTACCAAACTCCTGTGTCTGTTAAACACGTTTCATTTTCTTACGCTTCTTGTAATTCCCTTAGGTGTACATTCCATTTTATTCAGTCTTCAGGTGGTTTTTAGTAAAGTCAAGTCAGAATCTTTTTTATAATTTTATTATTATTATTATTATTTTAATGAAAAGCTAATCCTAAGCATTTTATTTAGATAATTTCAACTGTTTGTAATATTCTATAGTGATTTATGAAGTTTTTACCTTTTGGATATTCAGTCTGTTTTAATAGCCGTACTTTCTGGAATGGCGTTAAAAGTCGAAATAACTTTCGGTCCAGTCCGATGTGAGGGAGGGTCATGTGACTGTCGTCTCAGATGGCGGTGATGTCACTGTCAACTCCCTGCCGACGCAGACCAGGGATTATCAAGTGACCCAAATCACCATGGAAACAAAGCGACTCGCCATGTCCGGCAGTGCTGGCCTGAAGTTAATGCAGCTAATGCTATAGCGGTAGGAGCGTCCCGCCCGTGCTCGAGGACTCCGAGCCGGTGCGAAATGCGAACAACCGGTGCGAAATGTTTGATGGAATCTCTGTGGATTAAAATATAAGGGGGGGGTTTCCTACCACGTCAGAATTCCTTGTCTTTACGGTAAGCTAAACAGCCCCTAACGACATCCCTGACTGTTAGACATCAAATTAAATACTTCCTGTGCCTCATTCTATCATTGGTTTATACTCATTATGGGACGGTGCCAGCAGTGACCTCATTATGTTGTGATGTGTCAAAGTTCCTGGCCTGAACCCCTTGACCCTGAGACCACCCCTGGTCAATGTGTTCATAATATTTGGTGTTTTTGGATAAATGTTGGGGGGGAAAAGCTGAACTTTTCTAGGGACCACGACTAAACAGTAGACGATTGACATGAAAGTCAGCCTGGACTGTAGCCAATTAGGTCGCAGATCAGAATGGTGCCAGGATGGTATCGGATCTTGACAGAGGTTTTCTTAAAGGCATGGACGCTGCTAGAGATTTTGGCTCCCAACCCCGACCCATCAATTCTGTTCCAAATTTTTTAGGGCCGTAAACTGACCCCCCCCCCCCTCTGATGACAGTACAACTGTTTAGGGCTGGGTGCTTTCAAAATCCCTGGGACTGGAAACGGGGCTGTAATGGTGTTGAGCCAATGGGGGGGGGGTCTTGTATCTGTCTTTCCCTGGGCAGAACAAAAGGCCTGTTGTACGACACCGTGTGTCACTCTCCGCCTGGGAGCTCGGCTGGCTTCCCCGGTACCGACCCGGTCCCACTTACGTAGATGGTCATGGGAGCCTCCCACGTCTTTGGGGGGAGGGGGAGGGTTGTTAGCTGGACTGTTTTCGTCAGTTCGCCAGCCGGATCGTGACACCGCCATAATGAGTTCAGTGTGCTGACCCCTGTGCTAAGGAAGGTCCTCCTGCCTCACATTAGTGGTGTGTTTTTATGAGGCTGATATGCACAGAACCTAATAAAGACAGAGATGTTGTCAGAGCGCTTTAGGCTTCCTGGTTAATATTCCATCATTGACATGGCAGTTAAGCACTGTGTGGTGTTTGTTTTACATTTACATTAATGCTTCACCAGCTCATGCCTGGAGTCATATACGTGGGTCCATTTAACCTTTTCCTCTATTACTTTCTCTACTGCAGCATTACTCTCTCCTCTGTACCGCAGCATTACTCTCTTCTCTGTACCGCAGCATTACTCTCTTCTCTGTACCGCAGCATTGCTCTCGCCTCTGTACCGCAGCATTGCTCTCTCCTCTGTACCGCAGCATTACTCTCTCCTCTGTACCGCAGCATTACTCTCGCCTCTGTACCGCAGCATTACTCTCTCCTCTGTACCGCAGCATTACTCTCGCCTCTGTACCGCAGCATTACTCTCGCCTCTGTACCGCAGCATTACTCTCTCCTCTGTACCGCAGCATTGCTCTCGCCTCTGTACCGCAGCATTGCTCTCGCCTCTGTACCGCAGCATTGCTCTCTCCTCTGTACCGCAGCATTACTCTCTCCT
>JAODJX010000015.1:2364993-2377828 GCA_026776945.1 Isichthys henryi
TCCGGTTTCCCCCCACAGTCCAAAAACATGCTGAGGCTAATTGGAGTTGCTAAATTGCCCGTAGGTGTGTATGTGTGTGTGAATGGTGTGTGACTGTGCCCTGCGATGGGCTGGCCCCCCATCCTGGGTTGTTCCCTCCCTCGTGCCCATCGCTTCCGGGATGATATGCGGTTTGGAAAATGGATGGATGGATAACGGCTGATAGCAAGGCGTTAGCCAGCAGGGAGGTACCTGCTATTAACGGCGATTAATCCCCATGGGATATGGTCGAGACAGCGGGGGGTATCGTGGGAACAAAGCTCAGGATCCGCAAATGTCACTGCCATTGGTAGATCATGCAGGGCAGTAGCTGTTTATTTAAGGCGTGCTAAGTGTGTCCCCTCTTCGCACGCTGCTTTGCGGAGCGGCCTGCCTGCCTGCAGCAGGTCCTCGATTATTCCTCATCGTATCAGCAACGCTTTATCTGTACTTGCTGTTCTCTTTTCAGTTGTTTGATGCCTTTTTCCTTTTATATGGGGGGGAAAAAATTCACAAACCGTTTTATTTGACTTTCCAACCGAGCGGCCAGTGTTTTTGGAAGTGCGATTTTTCGTTTCAGGGTGCCAAAACCTATATTGCATTGTCGCTGCAGGGAAAACACTGGTCTGGTGAAGAAATCAAGGAAAAAAGCTGCAAAATGCTTTGCATATGTGTGACACAGAAAGATATTACCCAAGTACCCTTGGTGAAAATGTTTAAGCCTCTTTTCTTTGTGCATACAGCTTTAAATTAGCGGTGAGAGAGGCAGACTTGATGTTGAGTTTTTATTAAAATGACAAATCACTGTTTTCTCATCATGATCTGATGTCCTCCAAATCAAATTGTGTGCTCAGTCACAAAATGTGACAAAATGCACGATGGTGTCACCATGTGACATTTTTGTTTGTGGTCTGTATTGAACGTCTGTGGAGAGTAAATTTTACCTGTGAACCGTCAATAGCCTCAATGTCAACATCCACCACAAATATCCGTAATTGTCGTCTGTCACCTGATTCTGTCAAACTGAAAAATCACTTGTATTCTGATATGGTAAAAGACTGTGGTGTTTAATTCCCGATTTCCTGCGAGTCTTTGTTGTTCTTCAAACCTAAAACGTGGCAAAATGATGAAACTGTCAGCTAGAGACCAAGGAAATGCCCGAAACAGCTTCAAACTATCCACCCATTTCCCATAACTGCTTATCGAATTCGGGATCAAGGTGAGCCTGAAACTTATCCCCAGACACCGAGGGGCGGGGCAGCCCATAGAGATCCAGCTGGACCCGGTCTTTGCGAGGGAATTAGAGTGAAGTCCACGTACAAACAGCCAGAAGCAGGACTTCCACAATCCTGGAGATGTGAGAGGGATTGCCGCTGAAGATTTTGAACCCCATGAAAGCATTTGATATCGGGCCCCTAGCCCACTCAGGGGCCCTTGGAATCGTCCTAACTTCCCCCTCTTTACGGCGCCCCAGGGTGTGAGAGCATTCCCACTGAGCCATCATGCTACCTGGGAATGCCATTTAGATATTAAAATCGGCACCAGTCTTTCTTCTCCAGTTTAATAACCTGGAGTCATCGTATCAGAATTGACTGTCCATAGTATCCTCCAGGCCAGCATGGAGGCCCCAAAGGCAGGGTGTAAGCTGACTGGCAATCAGCAGGTCCGGAGGAGGCACCTGCAGGTAGCCAACTGAGATAACCAGGGCCTGCCAAAGCCCTACTCCCTGCAGCAGAACCCTGCCAATTACGTTTTGCAACAGGCCGATTGCATCAGGAAGTAGACGCATCCGACTCGGACAGTGGACTGAAGCAGCAGGTTCAGCCAGCGATCGGGTAGTGCGCTTTCTGCCACCTGATCCTCCTCGGAGCTGGAGGATGATGGATCCGGCGCCAATGTGTTTGAAGCTCCAGCTGTTGATGTGACCTTCAAATAGCCTCATATGGAACAGCTACGGGGAGGGGCTATAACGTCTGCTGCCTGAATGTTATGGATCAAAAGGGGCCTTCCTGTGGGCTAGGTGTAGCTGCGTAACGTAGGGAACACAGGAAGCCTTACCGACGGTATGAATCGTAAATCCTCAGATTCGCCCCGCTCGTCTTTTTGACGTCTATCCCAGGTAGACATTGCAGAGCTGCAGGGATCGCTGAAACGAAAGGGTCGGCTATTTCACAAATACAGAATGGGCATTGAACCACTACAGCGGGTGCACCGTCGGTTTCTCTGTGCTCCTATACTCACAAAATTTTTCAAGGTCTAATTGGAGGATTTATGTCCCGGTGCAAGGCGAGGGATTGTCGAGTCATGTCCCTCAGCAAGACGGAGCGTGGAGGGGCCTTTTCGGAATCACTCTTCCTTCTTGCTGCCACTGAAGGCAGGTTCGACTTTTCCAGTGGATTGGCAAACTCTGTCTAGATTTCAACATCGATACTATTTTGGCTCACGGGCATTTGATGGATGCTGGAAAAAGGGTTTTTATGTTGAGTATTAGAAGCAAAAAAAGCACTCGACTGTCTCCACCGTGCTAACAGCTCTACTGAAACCCAAGGTTAATTAAATACAATCACGTGCGATCATGCATCCACGAACCTACTATTACGTTATTAATTCTGCTGCTCTCTGATCTGCCCACAGGTAACCAACAGTTTATCTGATAATCTGTAAGAAAATTCCCCAGAAGGATCCGGAAGCCATTACCTCCTGTAGACTTTCTTCACTCTCAAATTTAATGAACTCGATTTATTTTAGTTTGCCCGCCGGTCATTTTTTCTTTTTTTTTTTTCTCTTTTAGAAATGCGAGGTGTTTTGATGTGAAGCCTCAGCCTCCATTATCGATGAACTGCCCGGATTTGGTGGGATACTGAGGTGCATGACCGAGCTTCCAGAAAACTGGGTGAGCTAGTTTCATTTACGAAAAAAATGAAGCACCGTAGATATTAAACGTGCTACTGAGTCAAGGCCGGATCGGAGCCTCTGCAGACTCTTGTGGCCAATGCGGGGTAATGAGAACCGGTCGAGGGATCCAGGAAGCCGGAGTAATTGACAACATAATGGAAGAGAGAGGACAGGGGGAAAATGAGATAAGTGTGGCCACAAGGGCTCCGACCAACCTACTGCCAAGTATCATGTAGCAGTGAGGAAGGCGGGCTGGCATTGGGGGGGGGGGGGTGAAAGCAGGGAGATTTTGATGCATGTCGGTGTTGAGCGAGCGAGAGAGATTGATGCCATGGGGGGGAGTGGTGCTAGCCGGGAAGGGGGGCCCAGACAGCCTCGCCTGGTCAACTTCCCTCTAGCAGACTGATGCTGACGCTGATGGGGAGTGATGGAGAGACAAGGTCTCCCTCCCCTGCTCGAGTCGGCCAGCGCCATCGAGGAGCCCAGCCGCTCGCTGCACCGCCCTCCATCACACCTCGAGCCACCAACCCCGGTTCTGGCCGGTCCCCCGAACCTCTCCTGCAGCTGCTAAGCACTACGTGTCTGCAACCGAAGAACGGTGAGCACTACCGGTCCACCGATGTGCACCGGCGTAGCTAAAGCTAAATGAATCGTAGCCTTGTCATGTTTGCTGCCAGTTTCGCAGACGTATCACATGCCAATACAAACCAGTTTTGAATACATAGTTATCAACTTATTTTCATTATATGACGTGGCCTGTGCAGTCACACTGGAGAAAGTGCTCCACTTCCGATTGCGATGACGGTGTTTGCACAAAAGACACTAAGATGAGAGCTGGTCCATTTACTTTGCGCTCTGATGATAGTGTGCCGGCATTTATTTTACAGGATTACCTTCGGAAGCAAAGCAAACAGCAGAGCTAAGAGTTCAGTAATGAATAATGCAGGGATCAGGGTCTCCTGCTGGTCATCTCCGTGTCCCCCCCACCCTGTCATGATGAGCTTTGCAGGACGTTGATCCACTCCTGCCTTGACACGGCTGCCCTCGCCCGGCCGCCGCTTACGCGGGATTCCCCACACTCAGCGTACACCGTTCAGAAGTCTAGACGGCGTCAGACCCATCGGCCGGCTAATCGGACCTTGTTGCTGCCGCCCGCTGTTTGTCATCTTCCTCCGGCTTCCTGTTTACGGTGCCTCTGTGACACGTGCGTCCCCGGACGAGCGCTCGCGGCGCTCTCTCCCGTTCCGCCTGCCGCCGAGATATGGCGTAATGAGGTCCAGCCAGCCTGCCGCTCACCGCCTCCCCTGCCAGCACCCTGCCTTCTCAGACAATGACTGCATTCATCTCCGAATTACGGCGCCCCCACCACACTCGCATGCGCCCCCCCCCCCGATCTCAGATTCCCATTCTAGAATGTCAAGTGTTTCCCTGAGATTCCATTTCCTGGTCTTCCACCCCCTTAGCGATTTATGTGAACGGAATAAGGTGCCGTTATTTTTAACGCCGTGCCTCAGGAGATTGGCCTGTCATAATCTATGCCAGTGAGTTATAAGCACCTCGTCGGCATCTGTGCATCTAATGGTTATCCCAGGTGCCCAGCAGCCTTGGGAGAGAAATATCTGGCCGCATGCATGCGACGCTGTCACCCTGTCCTGTGCAATGGGCACTGACAGGACGGAAAATGCAACATCTCAGTTTGCGGGATTGTCACGGCTCCGCCAAGGGGGATGTTTATGCATTTATCCAGGGCTGCTGCTGCACCTGCTCTGCTCAATGTTGTTTTTAGGGATGTGGGGACATGGGGGCTGTGAAGGGTAGTAGCAGAAGGGGGAAATTTCCATTCCATCTCCAAGAGATTGTCTTTCTTCTCTTATTACTTGCTTTGCTTGCATTTTTTTCCCTCCACTTTCGTCATTTTTTTTTTCTGTTTGCAGAAGCATATTCATGAATAATTTTATTTTTGTTACATCTATAAAAGTCAATGTTTAACACAGCAACAGTCAGGTGAATTAGCCCCAGAGAATGTGTGCTCTGTGATGGATTGGTATCCCCTGCCTTATGCCTGTGAGGGTGTGCTCTGTGATGGATTGGTATCCCCTGCCTCGTGCCCCAGTGCCTCCTGGGATAGGCTCCATGCTCGGTGACCCTGTGCTGGATGAGTATAGAAAATGTTTAGATAGATTTCACCAAAACTTTTCGAAAGGTACAACAACTATGCCACTGTTCAGGTCTTCCTCTTCTTATGACCAACACCTTAGCAGCTACACCTTAAATTTATAAGCATCGCTGGTGTTTCTTTGCAGTCCTCATATTTGTTTTCCTTTAATACATGGGTGTCCAGATTATTAATTTAACAGACACATTTATCCAAAGTGATGCACAAAGGAGACAGAAGTCTTAGCTAGTCCCTGGGGCAATTGAGGTTAAAAGCCATACTCGAGCAGCCAATGATGACATCACTCTGCTGACAATGGGATTTGAACCAGTAACCTTCCGATCACAGCATAGAGGTTACAAAACATCTGATTTGACTGTAGGCAGTGCTGTAGAACATGCCAATTGCAGCATTTATTTGAAAGGTGTGTTTTCTGTATTGTCACATGGTAGGCAGTAGGGGGCAGTGCAGTTCCAGTGTTTAGCATTATTGTTGTGTGATTCAGACAAAGCCCACAGATGTCATATAATTGGCCACTCCAACATGGGCCTGGACAACTGACGTGTGCGAGCTGCTGACTGCTGTGGCTGTATATGCATGTAATCGGCAGGGATGAACAGCTGTGGTTTAACATTGCCGGGCTTTAAGAAGTATGCGTTTAAGGGAGTGAACATTTCATGGGGGAGAAGAGGGTGCGGGAAGGCACACCCCACGGCCAAGCGTGTGCAGTCGTGCCCCGACACTGGAGTACCTGACATGAAAGCGGGTGTGAGCTCTGCGCCACAAATTCAGCTTAACATTCACCTCGAAACTGCAGTCCCAGTTAATTAATATAAAGCTTAAGGTATTAGAAATGAAATATTAATGAGATGAAGATGATTGTGATAACGCTATGCTTCTATGAACTGTGTGGTTCCTCCGTTAGAATTAATTGGATGAAGTAAAAAAAAATATATACACCCACAACAAAAAAATCTGGTGGGTGGAGAAAAACTGGACAAACACAGACGGCCTTTGTGCACTTCAGAAGCACTAATTAAAGGAGAATTTTAATAGCTGTTTTGCACGTGCCTTATCAAGAGTGGTTCATCTGGAAATCACATCTAATTTGTTTTTGTATTTTTCCCATAAATTGTACTTTAATTGCAAAGTATATATAACTTTCACTGAATCATCAAATATTCTGTGGACCTGTGGGTGACGTTTAAGACTTCTTCAGCTTTGGGGAATCACGTTTTGCATCATATTCGTCGCCCTAAGACGGACTGACATCCTCTGCATGGTGTATGTTCTATTACACCCTGTGTTCTCTGGGCCAGGATTGGATCGATTCCCATATTCCCCAGTGCTATAGCAGTTATTGGAAACGGATGTATTGATAGACTGCAAGTGTTGGTAGTGAATTCTGTCACGTTTTTACCTGATTAGCCTGTATCACCCCGCAGGTCATTAATATCATAAACATCATTTTGTAACAACATCAGAAATGTCCCATGAAAATCACCTCTGATTCTATTCAGTGCGTCCACTGTTACTTTCCGGAAGCAGGTCGAGAGAGAGGTAAGGAGCACAGATTGATACAGCACGTTGCCGCACCCACCACAGGAAAAACCACCTCAGCGATGAGAACCCGAGTGCAGCCATGTGGTGCGTGATACCTCAGTACCACACCAGTCCAAATGGACCAGTGTGAGTTCTTTCCCAGTGGCGAGAATGCCAATCCTGCCATCAATTCCGAAACTTTCCTGGAAGTTGGAGGACCTGCTCACTTGGATACAGGTTAACATCATACTCAGGATTGATCCAAGCAATTGCAGGTAAGAGTGCATAGTAAAATCATTCCTGGCATTCATGGGATTCGAACCAGCAACAGTCAGTACAGATCACTAGCCTCGGACAAGTAATGAAAATAATAGGTCATAATGCAAATTGAGTAAAAGCAGACAGACATGCCAGCGAATGGAAGTCAGGAAAAAAGGCAGGAAATTTCTTTATCATATATTTCCTTGAGCTTTTTGAATGGCTTGGCTCATTTTCCTAATAAATCACACCACTGGTAAGGTATAATTTACCCGCTCTCCTTTGGGGTATATTCTATATCAAAAAGACTATTATTATTTACATACCCAGCAGAAACCTCCAACGTCTGGCACCTGTTAATAATGCAGAGATGGATATTTTTACAGAAGACAGTCAGGGTTGGTTCGTCTCTTAAAGGTACAACAGCCGCAAAAGCACTTCTTTAACATCTGGGTGACAGCTTCCTGTAGACAGAATAGATGTGCCGCACAGGGCAAACTGGCATTACATTAGTAATTTTTATAATTAGACTGTGCGGCTTATCCAGTTTAATTAACATTCTTATAGCCAGTGAGCGCCACCTGTCTTTCATGTGAAGTAGTGCTCCCTGCCCCAGAGAGCATGTGCTTTAACACAGGGGACATCCCAGACAGGACACAGAGACATTCACTTATACAGCCGCCAACTTTGAGACTGAGGGATGAAACAAGTACACTGGGATTCAAACCCACAATCCCACTGGTGTAAGGCTGCAGCATTAACCACTGAGACACAATACTACACCGACGGCTGAGCATTTCACTAATAGAGGGGAAATATCTCCATGAAATATGCAGCATTTGCGTGCTTCATGCCAGACACACTAGCTAGATTTCCGCCTTACGTCCTTCTTGTTAGTCGGCCTGTTAGCTAATTCCCTGCTTTAACGCAGAGCATGGGAGCCCACGGCAAAGCAGGTGGCAGGTGTGTCCTCAGCGGTGTCATTCTGGCAGGAATCTTCTCCCACCACAAGATCCCTCGGCCACCTGGTCACCCGTGTGCCTCTTTGTTACACCGAGACCCGGGTCAAACGTGTCTCCCCCGTAACAAGGCGGCCATTTTCCCCCGACTTCACGAAAGCAGCGAAATTGTATTTTCATACCTCTCTCTCTCCGCACAGATGTTTCCATTTCGCTTTATTTTAATTTCGTAAGCAGACTTACAAGCAACATTCCGCAAACACAACATACGACACCATTCATCATTCTTAAAAACAATTACGGCGCAGTAATATAAAATTACAGAAGGCACAGGCATCAAACTATAGGAAGCACTATTACATTGTTTTAGTTACATTCACTTCTTTGCACAAGTGGTTTGTCTGAGGACAGCCACTGTCAGTCCCTTAACGTCGTAACAGGATAACTCAAATAAGTCAAATTAGAGACTTTAAGAAGTTAAGTTGCATTTTATCATTGTTCAAATTTTCACAACACAATAAATTCCCTTCCAATTAAAATGCTATTTGAAAGACGGTTCAGTAAACTCTTAGCAAACATGCCTACAGACCACAAAAAGTGCTAATTTAGTCGTTGCTCTATAAATCTTTTCTTCGTAACCTTCCAGATTTTAGTATACACATTTTGGCATTCCTCTTTATAGAACAATCGACTCAATGAACAGATTAAAACTAGCTTGTCAAAGTTCATTAATCTCTTTTTGTGTGCATTTCTATATTATAGATTTAAATTTATATTTTATGTCACAGCTGAAGATTCCATTATATTTGATGATAATAATTATCCGTGCTACTTTAATAATGTTCTTCCCTATGAAATGTCCTTCTAGAAGCTTCTCTGTATTCCTGTCAGGTCTCCTGGCAACCTCCTGGAGTTTAGATAAGTTCACCTATAAATCCGCCCCCCCCCCTCACTTTTGAAGTCCTAGAGGTACTCTGTTCATTCTATGCACCTTGTTCAAGCTTCCTAGCAAAGGTGGATGGAAGAGCTCGAGCATCACCCAGGGCAGGGGTATGGGAGCAGGTATGTGGTACATGCGAAGAGGGCAGCCATGTCACCTGACCTACAGTTAAGGTGAAGGCTCATCCACTCCATCAGCTCACCCATAATGCACCTCTTCACCTTACCAAGCCATGAGGTCTGCAGAGCATGACTCTGCCATATGTTCCCAGGTCAAACCTGTCAGAGCGATTCATAAAATAAACCTCTTATATACCATATAAACTTTGTGGATCAATGACAATCATTATTGGTAGAGAACGCGTTGCCTTTAGCGTCCTTCGAATTGGCTATAAAAGAGAGCTATTGCAATGTTCTCATGTTCGTCCTTTTCCAGCACAAATGTCGAGATCACTGCGTAGGAGTGGACGTCAACCGTGCACAGCGGCGGCCTTTCAAGCCGCCCAGATGCGCAGCGACAACCTACACGCAGCTCATTCAGTGTCTGAAATGTAGAACCGTTGGCTCTCGGTTTAGAGAGCGAGAACCGGAACAAAGGACCATGTGCTGCAGACATTTAATTTATTTAGCTTATTTTTTTTCCCCAAACAACGCACATTTTCTGAGAAATCATGGTCAGACATACTCAGGAGCAATAGGAGAGGTAGAGGGCCTTGGGGAGAGACCCAACCATGACATCTCTTCTAACCCAAGATTTTGAACCGATGACCATCTGATAACAAGCAGATTGTCCAAATCTGCTGAACCAAATGCCCCCCCCCCCGCATCATCATGAAATTGTCTTTTCATTAAGCAATTATCAACAGAACTCAGCCTGAAAACGAAACTCCCTGAAATGAACTAACAATTCCGTCTCTTTGTCTCATTAAGCTTCCTGCTCCTTGCATCCACACCAGCTGAGGCAGAGAGAAGCTCAGACACCAGAAACAGCTTAACTGCCCAGGAGCCGTTTATAGGTTTTAATCTGTTATCCCTAAAGGAAGAGTCCCTGGAAGTTCTCTCTACAGCAGCTGAGGATGCGCGATATAATCAGGGAAGATAATTGAATTGAAGAACAAAATAGTATTAAAAAAACAACTTATTTTGGTTTAGATGAAGAAAATATCTCCCATTAATGATGGGACAGGCTGAGACAGGCATAGACTACAGCTCTAGGGATGTATGGGAGCAATCAAGAGTCGATCTGATTGTCTTTCACAGGTGATTTAAATTCTGATTTACACTCGCTAATAAATCTGGTGAACCGCTGCATGTCCACAGTAACTTGCTGCCACACAATGCTGGCTGTTACAACCTGTCCTCCGCTCAGAGAAACAATGAAATATTATCGATGAATATAATCACACTTAGCTGTCAGGAGAAAAATCAGCTTTATTTGAACGAAATGACTCAAAGGACAACATAATTAACCTACTTAAAATTACTGTGCATTGAATCGGTATCCGGGAGAATCTTCAGCGTTACAATTTGCATTAACTAGAGCTTGTCGTTTTGTTTTCTAGACCAGAGATCGCAGCTAAAATGATGAAATAAAGTAATACTCTTTATTTCCACTAATCAAAATAGGTTATGAACATTGGATAGAATATTTTTTTGGTTAAGGACCTAGAAACATTAAAAAAGGACTGTGACTAGTGAGGGGTTTAAATGTCAGATGTGCATTTAATGAACAGAGAGTCACAGAGACATATTTTAAAATTCATATTGGCAGAAGGACATTATTCTTTCTGGCTGCCTTTCTCTATGTATTCAGCTGGTGTCTGCATCCAACTGAAACAGGTGAGGCCTGGAACGGCTTATGAATGTACATCAATATTTAAAGATTGAAATCCCGTTTTATCTGGATGAGGAGAAAAGCTGAGTAGGGGGTGGGGGTCGTGTCCTGGTCACGGCTGACGGAGGGTAATCCAAACCCGCTTCCACGGAGCGCTGTAGGTGGAACGTGTGAAGGACCACGTTGTGTCCAGAATGAAGGTTTCTCCCCCCAGTTCTGCTGCAGGCCTTGGAGGAAACTAAAAGTTTTTTTTTAATTGTAAAATGATACAGGGGGGAGAGGAGGCTGTCCTGGTGAAAGACGGCTGGGGGCAGGAAAAGAAGCATATGGGGGTCATATCATTAAGCAGAAATGCATCTGCTTTCCTCAGAATAAATATTGATCTGCGAATATTTATATATTTGATTCATTTGGCAGATGATTTTATCCAAAGTGACATTGATCCTTGAGAAAGTAGGATCAGAAAATCCCTGTAGAAACTGGAACATTAAGTATCTCGTTTAAGGGACCAGAGGTGAAGTTGGGGTAGATCGTTCCCCCTACCCCCATACACACACACTGCACTTTCATCTGCTCTATCTGCGCACCAATGAAGCCAAACTCCTCAACCCAGTTTTTCTGACCTTAATTATCGCCGGATGAATCTGACCTGAGCGTTGATATTTTGTCTTTATTACAGGTAATAATTGCCCTATTCAGAAGCTTAAGAGCTTTGTGTCCTTCTCTCCATCCAGCTCCTGAACATCCAGTTCCTCTGCAGGAGATGCTGCCTTACAGCCCCCCAGGACTTGAAAAGCCGTGACACTGCAGGATCACATCCAGCTCCAGAGTGAATGAGTCGAGGCGTCTCTCTGTGGGAAGCGTCTGATTGTATCCTTAACACTGTAAAGACGCTGTGTTCAAAGGACCAGCTTCAAGCGGCTTCTTAGGAGACGGGAGATGGGTTGATATGGCGAGAAGCAAAAAAGGCAAAGTGAGGGCTGTCGCTTCTGCGCCGTTTTTATAGCTGATTTTTGGTAGCGTGACAGTGGTCTTTCCACCCTATGCTTAATCCACGACGATTTTCCGTACTTTTCTCGCGAAGGCTGAGAAATGTTTACAGAACACAATTATGAGCTGAATGTATTCAGATTTTACATGCAGAAATAAAAATGTCGTTCAGAAAATTGCATCCGGGTTTACTTTGTTTCCATTATTTTAATTTAGTTTAATTTCTAGAGCAAGTCTGGGTCATCCTTGTGGTTTATTTCAGCTGTACATCACTATAACAGAGAGATCTACTACCTGTCTGCGTCTTTAACAAATAATTTCTCTTTTATTGCTTAGGGTTGGGATGGAATAGAAACATACAATGAGCTTTAGTGATTATATTGAGGCATTAAGACACAGTGGAGCAGAGTTTCATAAATGAGGTCCATCACCATCTCGAAGTGAGACCTGCAGTCATCGGACAGTGACTTGCGGAGGAGCCTTCTGGATAGTCTGACTGGAATCCCAGGTCCAGAGGGAACTGAGCGGATTGGACAGCGATGGAGGGACAACCTGATCTTGCGCCGATGATGTCAGTAACTCAACTGGGAAAGGGGGGAGGGGGTTTATCTGGCTGGGGGGGAATACGTGGGCCTGTCGGAGAACGAGCAGCCCAAATGCCCCTGACAGCAGCGTGAAGCCGGTGGGATTCCCACAAGCACGGAAACAGCCCCCCTCCGCGAATCCCGCCTGCCATCCTGTCTCCGTGACAGCTCCAAGATGCCCTCCCTAGGGCTCGCATTTCCACGCAGCGGCTCCTCGGAGGGCCGCTGATACCCGAAGCGGCATCTAACAGGGATGCAGGGTGGTGTGACGCTCCGGCACAGTCGCAGGACGCAAGGGATGCGCCGTCATCAAACCCCAGGTTTACACCGCCCCCCCGCCTCGACGATCGCTGCTGGATTAGCTACTCCGGGGATCCATCAAACCTATCAGCATCATTTAAAAGAAAAATCATCTGCGAAACTGCAGGTTGCATCCACGTACCAGTCTTATGCTAATGCGTGCTGGGTGGGCCACCTGACACAAGCGGCAATGGCCCACAACGCCCCCTGGTGGGACGCGGTAATCGGCGCGAGAATGGTCACTGTCACGCGTGTGACAACGCACCAGCATGAATGCCCCCCACCTCTCTGGCTGAGGTGGCGTCTTCCACCCTCCTGACAGCATCTGGTGCCCTTGATAGCGCTGGCGACGAGTTGTGCT
>JAODJX010000015.1:2380844-2391701 GCA_026776945.1 Isichthys henryi
GCCCTGCGATGGGCTGGCCCCCCATCCTGGGTTGTTCCCTGCCTCGTGCCCATTGCTTCCAGGATAGGCTCTGGACCTCCCGCGACGCAGTAGGATAAGCGGTTTGGAAAATGGATGGATGGATGGAGATACAACGAGGAAGAAAGAATCGGAGCCTAACGTAGTTCAGAGCTAAATGTAATAATTCTGCAAATGGCAGTTTGTCATGTCGATGAATATTACACTAATTTTACATCTTTCACAAACTGCAACCTTTCCACATATTCAAGCATATAAATGTATGGGTCAGGTGATTTATATTCAATGATACCTTTTTATTTGGGTGGACATTTCATGTGTTTTGTACACAACAGACTTCCCCAGACATTCTCAATTTAAGCTCCTTGTCAGAATTTATTTGCTGTGTGAAGCTTTGCGTTTACCACAAAACTGAATGAAATCTTTTCTTCACTTTTTCTGAAGTTGGTCACATGCCATTGTGGAAGCCTGAGATAATTATAAGATCATTTGCGCAGCTGCATTAATTCTCTACTAAACAATCATGGTTGAGCGCGATGCAGCCACATCTAGTATAAATCTTACAGGCTTTGGATTTACAGGCATTGCAAAACCATGAGCAAAAACGATTTTCTAAAGAAAAACAAATGATCATTGATGTACGATGGACTATTTTTACAAGACCATTTGTAACGGTCTGTAGTTGTCTTGCTATCTGGCCTGAGAAAACATCTCCGGATTGTTAGTGAAGGAACCATGAATGTTTATAGAAATTGTCAGACTATCTGTCCACAAGCTGGAGGTAAAGTGCACAAGAGTCTTTCTGAACATGAAAATTAAAGCTTGGAATGGACGCCCCCACGGAAATATGGATACCGTAAACTCCACAGGAAGGAGCGGCACGAAATCCCTCGATGATGTGGGAGAGACTGGCCAATAATTACATGAGCTATTTGAATGTGGTCATTGTCGCTAAATGTGGCGTAACCAGTTATCAAGTGTAAAGGGACAATTTACTGTTCCTCA
The DNA here is from genome assembly GCA_026776945.1 of Isichthys henryi. Classification (NCBI taxonomy): domain Eukaryota; kingdom Metazoa; phylum Chordata; class Actinopteri; order Osteoglossiformes; family Mormyridae; genus Isichthys; species Isichthys henryi. The sequence goes on from JAODJX010000015.1 coordinate 2,381,868, forward strand.
ACAGGGACGCTCAGCATTGTATAGCTGATTTTTTCCATAAATAAGTGAAACAACGTTTTTGATATTTTTTTTCCATTTCTCTGTGTAATATTCACCTTAATGGAAGATCTCAGAACATGCAGTATCAAACCTCAGGTTATTTCTAAATCCACATCCTGGTGTTTTCTGGAGTAGCGCCGCCCTCCTCCCCGGGACAGTTACAGGCCTACAGGTTCGGCCACTGCACTAACCAGCTGCCATGTCGTGCTTCTGCTAATCTCAGAAAACATCACATTCTCCCCAGACTTCGAGGAAAACCTCCAGCAGTTCACCCTGCTTCTCTCTGTTTCCTGTTGAACTGGACCCTCTCCAACGTCTTTTTGACGTTCAACTACTACAGGAAACTTTGATTTCTCTTTCAGACAAATACCAAGTACTTCTATACTCATATCTCCCTAAAACCACTTTTTCTTGCAACAGAAAGTGTAATGATATAACAAAGAAAACTTTATCGTGCTTTTCTAAGTACTATAGATTCATCAGAGATCAAACTATATCTTGTCCTTTCGAATGACGCAGTCATGGGTGCAGCTAGTGATTTCAGGCCCCATGAAAGCATATCATGTTGAGACCTCAATCCAGACTAAGAGAATTATATTTGAAAATGTTTAGGTTCCCCCCCCCACCTTTTACGGTGCCCCTGGATGCACCTATAACTACTCAGCCATGGATGCAAAGATTCTCTTGGGTCCAGATATATAGGCAACAATAAGAATGATTTTCATACAAAATATGGAGACTAAAGCATTGCCTCAGGACAAGACAACCAAGCAAACATTTCTAACAAAGGAGGTATGATCAGTCTTGCTGTCTTGTTATTAAAATTTCTATTGGCTCTCGAAAAACCACACCTGATATAATCAATCAGTGATTAATGCATCCATAGTTTACACATAATGAAGAGTAGCCCCTCGCCCTATATATCTTCTGAAAGCAAAGTGTGTACCATGTTTCATAAACAATATTCTGTGAAATCAATGAGATTTTTTTTTCTTTTATTCAGCACAATTTAGAATGTATCAGGCAGATTTCAGAAGCATGGCATGACTAAATATCTAAGATCTAGCCCTGGAAGTTCATCTGGAATTATTTAGTTAGAATTAAGTGTCTGTGTCATTCATTCTGTGTTTGTATGGCTTTCATCTTGAAGCAGGTTCTGAAATCGTTTAATGTTTACTGTAGGAATGTAGGTTGCAAATTGCAGCGTGATTCTGTGAGTGTTAAGCCTCGAATGAAAACCCATAAACAGCTCTAATTGCTCTGAGGGTTATTGGTGCCGTTACAAAGCTAGGGGCTTTGTGCCTTTGCTAGAAACAAGGAAAGCTGAAAATTAGTCTGCGTAAGAACCAGAATATATTCAAGAGTCACATAGGAATGCTAAGTTTTTTCAGGTGTGCTGTGGGACCGCGGGAAAACTGAGAGAAATATTCAGCTGTATACCAGAAGAAAGCTTTGATGAAATGATTACAGGCAGCTCTCGGCTTACGTAAAATCTGGACGAAAAATATCTGAGATACAGAGAGTTTACGGAAATGCTAACGCAGAAAGGCAACACATGCCTGTAAATAAATTTAAACGTTATCTTTTCATTTCTTTATTATTTATTATATGTTCTTTAGCACATATTACTAGCATATATTTGCCTTTTGCCATAAGGTGGTTTGAATGGTAAGGAGGGTAAATCTGACTTACATAAAAATTTGACTTCTGGAATACATCACTTATGTCAGTAGAGAACTGTCTGTATCTTGAAGTTCTGATTGCTCATGGCTTGTTTAAGTCCCTCCCCACCCCCCATCAACATGAACAGCAAGGTCTGAAGATCTACCTTCTGGGTCTTACAATAGGGAAGGTCGTAATTGCCTTCTCATGGGAACGCCATGATCTGACATCCCACAGTGTTGCCAGGTTACCACTGCATCCTCATAAAAATCACTGGTAGGTGTGTCCTAAATGAACAGCTTAAGGCCAAAACCTCAGATCAGTTCCCTTCTCCTCTAATTCTGGTATAAGGGTGTTTTGGCATTAGATTAAACACCTTTAAACGGCTCAATTTCATCCCTTGTGGATTTCAGCTGTTTACGCAAATCCGGACGCGGCCCCCACACTCCCTGCCCACCAGTGAGAAGTGGTTTAGTGTAGATTTGAACTGCATTACTCTGTGTGTGTTGGGCCATCGCCATGGCGGGGGCTGTCCTTGGGACATGGGGGGGGGGGGGAGGTTTGGCTACCAGTTAGAAAAGCCTATATTTCAAACTGGGATGGATTATTACAAAGAAAAATGTTGGCAACTGCTAGTTCCAAAAACAGGGAGATAATATGCTGAAATATTTTGATGCTGGATAAAGTTGTACAGATTGTCATAATGGGAAAACGATTTAAGGTTTTTTTTTTTGAGGATCAAATGCAATCTCTGTAAAAGAAAGGGTTTGAGAGAAAGTTTGGCCAGTTAAACCTCTTGGTAAGGCCCATAAAAGGGTTTCGTAGCACCTTCAAAAACCATGTTAAGATTATATAAATAAATCATTTAGTGTTCATAAATGTTTATGCCAGAAGCCAGAGAAGGTAGGAAAACCTCGGAGAAGTGTTACGTTACGGATTCACACCTGCCGATGGCTATGACCCCTACATTCACGATGCAGTTCTCACATGGATACTACATAATCATTAGGAACTGATCCATGCACAGGTGCTGTGACGGTCTTTCATAAAACATCTTTCTCTGGGTATTTTTATTCGTGATGAAAGATTTTATTCCATTGATATTCAGTCACATTTGATTGATCCAGTAGCTGTGGACACTGGCTGTGTCACATTTAACATACAGCCACAGATTCTGCAGATTCTGCTCAGTCCAATTCTCCACTCAGACTGCATTTAAAGGGCTTTCTGTGTGTAGTAAATGCATTTTATTATGCCTCTTGCCATGATTAATTAATCTAAGAATGAAGAATCTAACTTTGACCTTATAGGTCTGCTTCAGTTACTGGACATAAAAAGAATTTTCTTTCTTACAGGAAAACCACAGGATCAATTATCAAATGAATAACAGAAAATTTCAACTTTACACACACAGAAAGAGAAAGAGAGAGAGATGTACGGATCCTTGTAGGGACTCTCTATTCATTTCTGTCTGCAAAATCCCACTCGCAACAATAACAACCTTAACCCCTACCCAGCCCTAACCTTTACCAAACAAAAGGTTGTTCAAAATCACAAGTGCAAAAGATTTTTTTTTGCCTTTGAAACTGAGATTCCCCTTGTGGGGACTGAAAAAACAATGGTCCCCGCAAAGTCAAAATAACAGGTCTTATTAACCTTGTGGGGACATTTGGACTCCATAATGTAATATATACATAACCTCCCCCCCCACCACCATACACACACACACACACACACACACAATCTTCCAAAAAAGGAAAAAGTCCAAGAGGATGACATTCTTTACAGTGTTTATTCACATATGGCAGGAGTACCCGATGGGATTCACAATTTGAGATATTTTTAAATGATGTATTTGTCTAATTGAAAATGATAAGATATGGTGCAGACAAATTTTGAAAAAGGGCAGAAATCACCCTTGCAGACGTGCAGAAAGAGAGCGAAGATTTCTCATTTACAAAGGCGGTACAGTCAAAATGGCATTAAGACGTTCACACGTGACAATGAAATGGCAGGAGTGCGACAGACAGGCCAGTCAGTTACAGGTACTCATGGTGTACGATAGTCTGCAGGAAATACGCGAAAAACACTGAAGGGACATCGAGGGAATGAAAACTGATGATCATGTTACAATTACTACCGCGTCCATGAATGTATAGTGAGATTTCATAGCTGTTTGCATTTCTGTCCTGCATCTGTTCCCGACTGGAGGCGGCGGGGTTAAAAATCTCATTGGGAGGCTCTATGGATCATACTGCAGGCAATATACTGTATTTAATGCAATATAATGGCATTGATTACGAACGGTACGTCAAACTAAATAGTTTAGCCCGAGGTTGTTCTACGTACTGCAGTAATAGGCTGCTCGCCACTTCGCCTCAATATTTTTAATACACACAGAGAAATACGCATTCTTAAAAATCCAACTTTGAACTGTGGAAAATGAAAACTAGGACGCATTGACTGCAGTTAAATTAAATACACACCTCTCACCGCAGGTATATTTACCCTAAAGAGAAACAGATGAGCCGAAGTATAGCAGATAATATAAATACAAATACAATGAAGTTGTTCGATATATCAATGGCACTATAAGGACAGGGCAGTCGATACATAATACGCTCTAATATGGAAAATATTTACCTCTGTAAATAAACTGTTCCGCTGGACACCATTAAGATGAAATAATACATATTATATATAGCAAAGGGGAAATATTTTAAGCCTTTTGCATCCAGGCTGACCTGTCAACAAAGGAAATACAACGCAGCAAAACGAAAAAGAAGGCGATTAATTTTCGGCAAAGTATAAGGATTAGAGAAGTTAGAAAAGTGTGGTGTTAATGAAACACCGCAAACACCCCCACTTCCTTACCTCACGTCTCAGTAACTTGTGACAAAGACCTTTAGCATAATATCACGAGTGCAAAAACGAAAACGTTTTGGAAATTTAAAAGTTTTTTTTCCTTCTTGCAGTTAATTTGGTTCAAATTAACTGCAAGAAGGAAAAAAAACTTTTAAATTTTTTTATTATAGTCATTAAATATTTTTTTTTCATGAAATCTTAAGGAGTTTCGACATTATAGGAACAGTGGACATGGATATTCTGGAAAGAGGGGGCAGTAAAGCGGGAGCAATTCAACCGACGTTTTAATAAAGGCCATTTAAGTTATTGCAGAATATAGCATTAAGTGTTTATTTGCCCTGTTTGGAAAGGAATGAGCCGCATCCTTGCACCGCGCGTCTTTGAGAGGCCGAAGGCGCATGCGCCTCCCCTGAGGGGGATAAACTGCGTATCTCAATGCTGGAGTCAATCCCGGCACGGAGGGGGCGGCTGGTGTCGGGATCGTTCGAGCACTCTTACCCAGTCGGTGTCCAGCTCCATTATCTGTGCTTTCCACGGGTCACTCACTCCTGCCAACTGCGAAGGAGTCTTTTCTGCATATATGTAATAATACTGATAGGAGAGCCATGTGCCAATCAGTGCCACCGCTCCCCCCCCGGCTTCGGCTTTCAATCCCTCTCCTTACTGGCAAGGTTACAAGCCGGGATTAATACAGGAGGTGCCTCTCAGTGCAATATGCCCCACATTCACTCTGCCCTTTCCAAACATTTGGCCCCGTTCCTGCGGAGAAGCGAAAAGGGGCCGCGAGCGCCGCGCATCGCCATCCAGCCGCGCATCGCCATCCAGCCGCACTTCGCCATCCAGCCGCGCTTCGCCATCCAGCCGCACTTCGCCATCCAGCCGCGCATCGCCATCCAGCCGCACTTCGCCATACAGCCGCGCTTCGCCATCCAGCCGCACTTCGCCATCCAGCCGCGCTTCGCCATCCAGCCGCACTTCGCCATACAGCCGCGCATCGCCATACAGCCGCACTTCGCCATCCAGCCGCGCATCGCCATCCAGCCGCACTTCGCCATACAGCCGCGCATCGCCATCCAGCCGCACTTCGCCAGTCATCCTCCTTTCTAATTAGTGGCGCCGATCTCATTGTTCTGTGTGTTCTTTCGCCTCCTGCTTGGTGCACCTCTGTTCATCATGCCATGATATTAGGTGATTAAAAAAACTGACATCTCAGACAGTCCGGGAATAATTAGTTGCGTCTGTTCAACTGGGCAGACACACTGATGCGTATTTTATAGATACACTAAACCGTTCAAACTCATGTTTATCCTTAATAATGTCAGAAAAACACAAAAGAGCCTTGCAAAATCGCTCAGTACACACGAGTGTTGGTTTCTTTCACATTATATGCATTTTTAGCACATGTTATGCCCCGTTTCAAATAATATCGGTCAGTAGGTTTATCGTGAGGCTGTCATGAGTTTATGCAAATACGGTGGCAAAAAGTACGACACAGATGTTATTACGCCTTGAACAAGGATGAATATTCATGTGCATATCTGCAAATCGATGCACTTATTTTTAGAGTGATGAAGGCTGATCAATGAAAAAGTGCGATAGGCTTAATTTAGCTATCAATATTGACGAAGGGTTCTGAAATATTAAAACAAACACGAACGTGAAGATGCTTTTTTGAACAAAAGTTAAATAGAACAAAGTCAAATTTTTACCTTAATCAGTCATTGTTTTGTAAATGAAGTTGCATATAGAAAGTTGAAAACCTTCTTAGAAGAACCGAGAGCCGCTGACATTGTTGCGCTGAACATTATTACCATCTTTTGCTCACATGAAACTGTTTCTGAATTATCAGTTTCTTATCTGTGCTAATTAAAGATGAGCAAAGTTGCGTACCGAAGGCAGAGCTGCTCACCAACACGGCGAATCTGAGGCGCCTCCCGCTGCCCCCGCCTCGCTGAAGGCGCTGAGTGACTTTGGCACAGAAAGCTCTCTGAATTGTCTGCCCACCCTGATGATCAAGATCACGCCATTACCATCCAGGTCATTTCTCACCTCAGTAACAGGAATAATAATACACTGTCAGAGAAAGGGTACGACCTGGTACAGTCTTGTTCCCCAAGGTACAAACAGCATTAATGTACCTCAATGGTATAATAATAATAATAATAATAATAAGCTTCCACCACCCCTAACTGACTCGAATAAACGATGGATGGATGAATGAGGGATAGATGGATGGATGCATATCTATCTATCTATTAGTGCTATCAAAATGAACGTGTTAATTATTGCGTAAAATATTTAATACAGCCTCGTGCCCATTGCTTCCGGGATAGGCTCCGGACCCCCCGCGACCCAGTAGGATAAGCGGTTTGGAAAATGGATGGAATATTTAACACGTTAAAATAACGCGATTAACGCGGCTGCGTTTTGTAAACTTCCTGTGCGGGGGCTGGCCCCTGACATCATCGTGCAGTGCATTATGGGGCGACACCAGCGTATTGCGTAGACGCCAGTGTAGGGAATTTCAGGTCCAGAAGGCACAGATGCGTAACTGGTTGGTATAAAGAAGATCTTGGATTGGTAGCTTCTGGACCTGAAATGCCTGGTAGTCAAGTACCAAAATAAACTGGAAGACTTGTCTCAGCGCTATTCGTTGCGCTGCGTGCTGTTTGTAAGCATATGTCTATCAGTTACCATGTCTGTATGTCTATCTCCGTCCATCTATCCATCTATCTCCGTACGTCTATCCATCAGCCTTTCCTTGGCCTTGTAGCTATGGTGAACGCATGGGATAATGCGGTTAGTTTGGCTTGAGCCCAGCCCTCTGCCACACACTTTCCAGATATCATCCTGTCAACATTGGTTCATCTGACCATTTTTATAGAGATACTGCACCGATCCTGTCACATTGCAAAGTTTGCCAACCAAAATAATAATTTAATACAGTCCGGATTTCAGAATCACTAAGTTAATAACAATGAATGTCATAAATATTTTTAGATTAGATTTGGTACCATTTTGGAGATATATGCTTAAAGACAATAATTAAATAGAACCTAATTTAATTTAAGGCCATATATGTTATAGTAATATAATAATGACTAAAATTGACTACTATACTTTTCCTTGTCACGCAAAGCTAGGAACAAACTCACACTAGGGCCTAGTGAACGGTAGCACTGAAAGGTATGGAGGTCAGGGATGAAATCTCTCTTGTCAAGCTTAAATCCTCCCCACAGATATATAAAGAGACGTCAAACTCAGCGGTTGACATGGTCACTCAAACTTGCAGCTCAAACCACTGGGGAGATGAGAAGCTATCAGCAGACAGAATGAAAGAAAGATTTTTTTTGGTCTTCTTTCATTCTTTCATATTAGTGGCTCAGGATCTGCCACTCTGCATTCACAATAGCTCACCGCGCAGCTAAAAATCTATCTGGGTTTTCAATCACTTCCAAAAGTTTTTTTTTCTTCTCCTTTTAAAATGTCGAGACAATCCAGACTGGGTTCAAAAGATCCTCAGGTAAACAGTTTAATGACGAGGAGTGATCCAACTTCCAAGATTTTAGCAAAAAAGGCCGAATCGTGTGTGACACTCTATGCCTGTATTTCTATAACTTTACCTCGACGTTTTCTCTGCTTTTCTGGTAATTCATCCGGCGCGATAAGATGACACAGCTGTTGTTTTCCAGGACCTGACGAAACAACGTGTAAGTAGAGAGACTGCTGGTTTATCTAAGAGGATGAAAAACTGTACAGAGAGATCGATGTCTGTACACAGGGAGGGTTTGCAGGCGTGTGAAGTGCATATCAAGGTCAGCTGTGGCCTGCATCATCTTTATTCCTCTCTCCGCTGTTGCCTCAGAGGGCAGGCATTTGAACAGAAATGAAACACAGCAAAAATCAAACAGGCATTTAACTCTGCAAGCCTCCAACTAAAGCTGTTAGGTCTTCAAGAAAGAGTCCTAAACAAGCACCGTGCAAAAGACGTGTGATGTTCACCGCTGATTATAATTAGAGGACAGATCACTATTAAATGAAATGTACATTCAAATTATGAATGATGCAAAAATAACACAAAAGCATGGCGTATGAAAACCTCCCACATATTTCAGTGACCAATTGATCGTTATGTTTTGATCTTTTGTCTGATAATCTGTTGTGGTTAACAAGGTAACTGACTATGTAAAAAAAGAATGAGTTTCATATGATACAGTTAGTCTTTCCCAAACAGGTCCTTGGGTAGCCGCAGATAGTCCATGTTTTCGCTCCTACCGGGAGCTGGGAGGGAGCAAAAATGTGGATCGTCTGTATTTTGAAGATCGTGCTCAGAATTCCCCTAACCCTTCCTAAGGCTAATAGCAAGCCGCTCCTTTTACTGACCTCTAGGCTTCGGACCTTCTCATATTCCCCCCTCACAAAACTCAATAAACTTAGGGACTTTTGTAAAATGATAATGCGTCATCTTAGATGATTGTGAAGTGGTTGTGAAGCACGTTGTAATCCGCAGTCTCAGCCCGATAGCATCAAAATCTAGATGCACCAGAGTCTGATGCCATTGCTGTTTCACCAGTACTAACCATGGCTGAAAAATGTCGGACAGCGGCAAAGATGCACATTCAGCGTACAGTAATTTACTAGTGAATAGAATGACTTATTATTACCCTATAAACAGCAAAGGGTTCTGCGCCAGCTTTTCAGCTGATTGGGGCACGCAAGTGACTCAGGGGTCATGCCTGGATTCTCTGTCCAGAGAGGAACAGAAAAAACCACCACGATGAGCTGATGGAAATACGAGATGTTTTCGGGTGTGCCGTCGAGTCGTGTGTTCCTTTCACGGACAGTAGATGGCGCTCCAGGGCCATGGAAAGGAAACGGTAAGCTTTCCTTCCGTAAATATCCACAGACCGTCTTGTATTGGGAGGGAAGGTAAGTCATATTTTCATGTGGCTGTCATGTTCATAAACTGCAGATCTGTGGCTGATGTCCACCAAAAGGCTTCTCTTTGTCTCGCGTGCCTCTTGAAGAATGCAGGGCTCTGTCCACGGGGAATAGTGCTGGCCAAAGATTCCGGTGTGGTATGTGGCTCCAGAAGCCGGAATGTTGTTTGGAAAAACCTCTCTCTGGGTTTCATCGAGAGATGTCCCTCCTCGCACCCCTGAAAGATATTAGAAGACGCTGAAATCACTTGAGCTTCTTTAGCCTGCTGCCATCAGGAAGGAGACTGCGGAGTCTCCAGGCCAGGACCAGCAGACTGAACGACAGCTT
>JAODJX010000015.1:2391801-2405803 GCA_026776945.1 Isichthys henryi
ATTTCAATTCTCTGTATGTCCGGTACATATGGCAAAATTGACAATAAAGTTGACTTGACTTGACTTGACTTGACTTGTGTAGTCAAATGATCTAGTGTGACTGAGCTTCACATTTGAAACGGCGAAATAGCGACAAGAAAAATCCATCTGTCAGGGTTATACACTGTCTATCCAACTACAGAACAAACAAAGAATTTTAATTAAATTAACTCAAAGTTATTGCAAAAAAAAAACTAGTTCTTTAACGATGGATACACTCAGGCTTAAAATAGCCACATTAAACAAACTATATTATCTGTAGGCTTCAGAAACTTGCTGCTGAGTGAGATGCATTGAGAAGATCCTGGGGAGACGCTTGCTGAAATGGTCTCAGATTTTTCTTGACTAAACAACTGCACTTATTCTAAAAGTGCACTATCACTGAAATTGGTTCTATTGAAAGAGGCAGGAGGAGGACCGCATTCCCAAATTGGACCATTAGAAACACTTTTCAGTAATATTATGAAGGCGATTACACCTCAATGAGAATGAATACATGGATATAATATCTTTGATTCTGTTTTGTTTCTTGATTTCTCTATTCTATAGGAAAACTTTAACATTTCCTGGGGACCATCAAAACATATGTCTATAAATATGAAGCAAGTACACTGTGTACTTACTGCCATTATTAAAATTTCATAATTCAAGTGGTCACAAGTTAAAGTTTCCTGTGTGTTTTCCGCAGTCAGGTTGCTGTTTGTTATACCGGCCAAGCGTGATGCTGAATCCTTATTGACTTCACAAAATGTCAATAAGATGAATCGGTTTGCATCATTCAGTAAGAGGGATGGGCATCTATATTTAATTAATCTTAATTAATGTGAGAGTAAATCTTTTCAAACAAATTTCTTTGAACGGCTCTGCTTCGCTTAATTCTGACCGCGAGTCTATAGGATTAAACAAAAAACTTAAGAAACCTCAAAATGTGTCAACATTTAAAATGCCGCGATGACAACAGAGCTGCCAACTGTGTTGGGGAGTTACTATCCGCCTGAGATCAGCTGTGGGCCATCAGAGTCCAGGCAGGATGGGAAACCTGTTGGGTACCGGCAATCCAGCACCAGGGTTGCGCACCCCTGGACTATGGGATGTGAAAATGGCTACATCAGAGCAAGACACAGTTCTTATGAAGATACTACACGTTGGACAGGAATGTAGACCGTGGAGAAACCAAGTGGTTCTGTCTTGGTAAAGGAGTGAGACGAGGATGTGCAAAGTGGGGGTGGCATGGTGGTTCTGAAGTTAGGGATCTGTGCCGTCCAGTCAATGCCAAGAACGGTTCTACTCCCTTGAGCCCTTGAGCAAGGCCCTTAACGTGCATTTGCTTTGTCCTGGGTATAACATTAAGTTACATTCAGCCCTGCAAGGAAGTCCTTCAACTTACAGGGAAATTTTGGGGGGATTGGCACTCCAGGCACTAGGGGAAAAAACTTCACAGTGTTCCACTGCTGAGGTATCTTCTGCCACGCAGATGCTCATCCTTGAGGTGGTTTTTCGTGTGATGGTTGCAGCACCACGCTGTATCGGCATGTGCTTCTTACCTCATGTACATGCTCATCTCATGAGAAGAACATAGGATGAGAGCAACTGGACAAGAGAAGAACAAACATGGGCTCAAGAGTGAAGAAACGTCATGAACTTCACCAAACCTCAGCCGCCTCGTCTCCCAAAGGTCCCAGCTGTTTCTGCTGATTACCTCCCAGTATCCTTGCATAATGTCCTCTTTCCTGATATCTCTTCTTCGTGGTGCATCGTCAAATTACTGAAACAATAACAGAGTTTTCTGAGATGTCCAAGGCTTCTCTAGAGAAATAAAAACAGGTCTTCAAGCAAATAAGAGCTACTGCTGGAGACAAAGTATATTCAGATTTTTTAATACTCTCCACCTGTCCCTCTTAAATGGTCAACAATTGAATAGTCTGGAACTGGGAAAGATAAACATTCATAACACATTTTTAAAAACATATTTCGTTTCTCGTTGTGTGCAGCGATCCTCCATATTCTAGAGGGAGGCTTGATTAATTTGGTTACTTTTCCTACACCAAGTTTTCAGTAAGTTTTGGTGACTCTTATGAATCCTTCCATCTGTGCTATGTTAACTGAGAAAAGGTGAACACAGGTCTTTACCTGCACCACCACTGTAGCAGTGTTCATCGTGTACATGTAGTTATTTTATTTGGTCTATGCATTATTAGGAAATATAGTTCATTCGAGTTCGATTTCACGCATGGTGCTTCCTGGGGAATGTTCCACATTTTTCTTATCTTTGTTAATAGGTAGTAGACGGCCACTGAATGCTCAAGTTTAGCGTTTTGTTTCTGTGAAATATTGTAACCGCACTGTAAAAATATTGTAGCGATAAGTCTTCATCAAACTCAATCCACCCAGTGTTAATTGTGAGAAGGGAGGACCGCCGAACAATATCGAATGGCTGCATTTCATGTAGTTTTTGTTTGTGAAATATTACAGTGCACTCAGAGAACACTGACATATCAACAGCCGGGAGAGGTCTGTACCAGCTGCTTGCTAGATATGTCAAGCGCAAAGTCCATGATGAAAAAAAGAGAAAGTCGCCAAACATCTCTGAGTAAAGCTGGAGTACAGGAGAGAACAACAGTGGTGAAATGGCCCAGATCTTCTCTAACCTTGGCTGAGGTTTCTGCGAGTATTTTGAGACGGTAAGGAGGAAGTATGTACTTTCTCTAAGTGACATCACCCTTTGGATTTGAGTAGAGTTGTTCTTCGTCGTTGGCAGGGTAGTGTATTTTAGAATAACCATTTCCCTGGTAAGCTGTGCCTATGTATACCTCATTCCCAGCTGGTGCCTATGCCTGTTAGTTAAAACATCAAAATCAAGGCCTAAATGTGCGAAGCGCTGAAATGTGGAATTGTTTTTCAAGTCACAAGCCTCAATTGAACTGACAATAGCCGCATTTCACACACAACCTGTTCATAATCACAAGGAGAGAAAATCTCCCCGAAAGCACGGCTCCCCTTGCTGAGCTCTGAATGATGAGATGACTGTGAGAATGCCGAACAAAAGGGGCGTGGGCGAGGAGAGCTCATCCAGGCCACACTGCTGTAGCTGTAGGTGGATTAGCATTAACAAGTCAGCCCTCAAAGAATTCCCATCAATCAGTATTTGCTGCATAATTCTGTCATTTGCTATTGTTTATGGAGTGCATCTGATATTGGCTTCTGAAAGCTATTGGCAGTAATTATCTGATGCCTGAAATTGTACTCACAGGCAGAAGCAGGGAATTAAGTTGATTTGCTATCCTGTGCAAGGATTTTACAAAAAAAGATCTATTAACTCATTCTGTACCAGGTGTGCTCCTTAATAAACGCTGATATTCATGGGGAGAGTTGACATAATATAGAATGAGGTCCTGTAACCAGATTAAAGATTAATATTTGGTAATGCTTTATATTAACTGCACCTTCATAAAGCATTCATAAAGCATTCATAATGCATTCATAGAACATTAAGTTCACCTTCAAAATGCATTCATAGAACATTCAGTGCACCTTCATAATGTATTCATAGAACATTAAATGTACCCTCATAATGCATTCACAGAACATTCAGTGTACCCTCATAATGCATTCATAGAACATTTAGTGTACTCTCATAATGCATTCATAGAACATTTAGTTCACCTTCATAATGCTTTTATAATACTTTCATAGAACATTCGTAAGTTTATGTTAATGTTAAGTTAATGTTCACTTAAAGTATTATGAATGCAATGCTTTAAGACATGTTGAGGTATGTTTACAGACCGCTTATGAATGTTCTATGAATGTATTATAAATGCATTATGAAGGTGCAGTTAATGTAAACATTACTTAATATTTTAGAATCAGTTTAGTTGAAGACACTGACACAGTAGTTGCATTACACTTTTTTTGGATGATGTTCAAGTGTGAATTTCTGCTTGCAGCAAGTACAAGAATTTCATACACAAGGGCTTCCCTGGTCTTTTTGTTGTGGTGTTATAATTTTTTATGCTTTTGATGTACAGGCTGATTTTTACAATGGAGGGGAAGCTAATATGGTAAGTGTATGTTTTAATTCTGGGGATGAGAGAGTGTATGCAGGCCGTTTGGTCACTAAACACAGAAAACTGCAGAGATGATTGTGTCTGTATTTCTGCTTGGAGTAATGAATCGATTGATTAAATAATTGCCCCAAAATCACAGTGCTGTACAAAAGGCACCATGGAATAACTCTGAGTTACTGCTAAACTTAAAGACCTCAACAGAGTTGTGGGTCTTCATTTGTGGCAGAGCTGCTCGGATAACCAGATTTTTAGTGGATTTCATTCCCAAGAAAAGTCTCATAAGGCGTACGAGGAAATAAATGAGCCACGAGGGCTCTCCAGGTCAAAGCTGAAACTAATGCACAGATGGGTAAGTCAAACACCACATGGCTTTATTATAGGAAATGCAACTGGAAGGTTTTTTTTCTTTTGGTTGCCAAAACAATGTACATGCACAAGGTGGGAGGGGCAGCCGTGGAAAGACGTGAAATATAGCTGCAGCAAAACCCATTACACTCACACCAAATGATAAGTAAAAGGATCTGCGCAGGCTTAAAAAAATAATCAGGAATTGGAATTTCCATTAATGTTGTAGGCAGATATTATGGTGAAAGGTTACCAGCTACAAGCAGAGCGGAGCGAATTCCTAATTACTTGACCATAATTTGAGTGCTGGGGGGGCCTTCTAATAAATACAATAAAGTAAAAGAAGACCAGCCACCCCCACAATTCCCTGTTCCTATCATATATATATATATATATATATATGTATATAATACCAGAGAGGGCAGTGTGGTACAAACCATACCTTTCATTGGCTGAAGGCAGTTTGATTTAATAACTTGGTATTTTTCCAGCAATTACATTATATGTGCCGCTGGAATTCTTGCGCACATGTTCCTGCACCTTGAATACCAAACATGTCACTTTTAATGAAATCTAGGAGAGAGGCACTTTGCGGTGGCCTTAGTTGATATGTTAACAGCGCTGAATTGTGTCGGTAGCCGAGCTAAGGCCCAGCTCTTGGGAAGTTTCCTCCCTGGTCACACAAATGCACACAGTAGCAGTGGCCATTCCAGTTCCAGAAACTACAAATCCAGACCAAGATTTTTGTTCCTACCAAACAGTTGATTACTCTGTGACTGGTAGAGACTGGTCTGGATTAGTAACTTCTGGATCTGAAATGCCTAACACTGCATGCACGTATCCTAATACATGCATGCACGCACACAGGCTTTCTGATTCGTGCATGCCCTCGATGCTGAGTGACAGTAATATTGCGATTACGGCCCAAACACGCTCATTAATCAGCGGACGATGCTTAATTCAGAGGTGATAAAACTGTTATTGAGCGAAAATGCTCTCCCAGTTCCACCTCATTTGCTATTTTGAGGATTCTAATGGAAACAAATGAAAGCTAAGTAAGGAACAACAACATTTTCATCAGATCCCTGGCATTGTATTGCAACATAGATAGAACACTAAATGGAATCTGTCCTGTTAAGTTAAGTGAGATTCAATCAAAAGTTTTGGCACTTCTGCGACAAATTATAAATGGTGCTAATGGCACTGTGGTATGAGTCCAGTGAGTCATAGTTATCGTAAAATTAGTTCACTTATCAACAATGAGTCAGTGGTTTTCAATTAGCTGGGAATTCGTCAGGGCATGGAAATGGACAAAACAACAGACTGTCGGAGCCCTGTGCAAGTATTACCAACCACTTAAAATTATAGCTAAAAATAACATCAAATGATCTAGTTTCGATATATAATATGAAGGCTTTGAAGGATGGTCGCTATGGTGGTGTAGTGGTCAGCACAGTTGTCACATACCTCTGGAGATCAGGGTTGGGTTCCCTGCCCCGGCTCCATGTTTCTCCCCACAGTCTGGAACTATGCTAAAGGCTCTTTTCCACTACCACCAAGAACCAAGCCATACGTGAACTGATGGTTTTCCATTGTAAATTATCCAAGTCGCACCAAGGCTGACATGGCCCTGCTGGTAAGTATGAGCAGACTGAGCTGGTTGCCTCACCACCATCTAATTCGTTGAAATGCAGGGAGATACTGGTGTTCTGTGTTGATATGCATGGATTATGTGAAGGAAGAAGGGTATGTTCTATATATTATTTAGTACTATATGTCGTATCACACATCATGATGTACAGATGCGTTCCCGATTACTTGGAACTTGAGAATTTCTGACTACCTACAGTATTTAAAAAAAGCATTATGGAACAGCTGAACAGATTCGTAAAGCAAATTTACACAAGCGAATGCTAATTGCGTTAACGTTCGATGCTAACATTATGCCGATTCTGAAAGTCCGGGCCTCCCCATCTGCAGTGGAAATCCAAAGCGAGATGAAACTGCACTGTAACTCTTCTCTCTTCACGGTACTGCTTGGGTATGGCCCAATTCCTGTATGTCAGTGGAAAAGCACCATATGATGAACTGGCATTACCAAATTGCCTGTAGGTGTCAATGGTGTGAGTACTCTGTGATTGGTTGGCTCCCCATCTAGGGTTATTCCCTGCCTTGCTTCTGAGATCAGCTCTGTACTCATGTGATCCGGCATGGTACTTTGGCAGAATGTGGTCTGCATCACTACAAGTTTTTGAGCGGAGCGAATCCCTACACTACAAATTTTTTGCGACGCTGCCCATTATTGGCTGGTTTTGTCCTTGGCCCATTAATCTGTGAGTATTTTACAATAAATAAATAAAACCTCAAGAGTATCAGGAAAATTACAGCTTCTGAATTCACTCAGTGCTCCAAAGTCCATTTTGATATGCAGCAAAATGATTGTAAAGACGGAAAATGCACTGAATAATAAGCACTTGTGACTGAGAAGGTCCGAAGAGGCCACAGAAAAACGTCTCTTTCTGGCACAAGAAAGAACAAAAACAAAACAGACAAGGGATGGATTGAATAGGAGGAAAGTGTCCAGACTGGGTTAGGGGGCATCGAACGGGCCGTGAATTTAGTGGGAAATTACTAAGGCAGAGAAACAAGAAAGTGATCAAATTTGGTTAACCCTCTAATTACGAATCTAAAAAAATAAAACGGCAAGAAAACCAACAAGGCGAAGAATGAGCGGAAGTCTACCCTTGATAACACTCGCAGGAGATGCCGTAAAGAACCCCAAAGAAGCTGATTGATGTTCCCGTTAAAATAACTGGGCTGCCTCCTCTGGACACACCCCAGCCGGCTCAGGCGCAGGGGGGGGCGGTCGCGCGGGGGGGGGGCGCTTTTGCTGCCCCAGTGACAGGCCAATTGTTTACATTGTTTTCATTCGGAGCACAACGTCGACAGGCAAGACGGAGACGACTAGGTCAGGCGCACATTCCCAAAGGCGGGCCTCTCGTTGTGTCCCAGACACAATAATAAAAAAAAACCCCTGAAATAATAAAAACAAAATAAACAAATCAACACAAAGAGACACAACAAGCGAACAATTTCACGCGCCGTCCTTCTCAGTCAGCTTGGCTGCCTGTCAGCTGCCTCTTTGTTTAGTTTGCGGACTTGGTTGTGGACTCGCTCTGAAACCCAAACAGCTTTTTTAAGGCCCGGGCCTGTATGCTGTAATTAGCTGGAGCTACTGCGGATTCATTCCAGGAGGGGCACTCTGGTGATCCAGTCTGCACTCGTCCCCCCTGACAGTACCATCGCTATCATGCAATCATATAAGTTCCAGGCTTTTAAATAAGATGAGACTTTTCTCTCATTTTTAACATTCCCCCCCCGCAGCCGGTAACAGATTGTCGTTGATTTAATATCTGCAGAGTTTCTTCAGGAATTTGCGCTATGAGTTATGACAGGAATGATAAGACCCTGTAGTTGCAGATGTTGTGCTTGGAATAATATGGAGCTGAAGACAGTCACTTGGAGCCTCTTCACAGGGTCAGCTGAAGATTCCCACCATCTTACCGACTGGGTCACGAGACCTAGAGAAGATGGGCCAGGGGACTGGGGTGAGGCAACTCAAGATACCAAGCTGGTGCCAAGGGTACGTTTCCTCTTAAGCATTTTAAAATTGCATTTCATATCCTTTCCCTGCCATTTTCCCTTGCCACTGGAACCTTCTGGAACAGAAGAAGCGTGTCTATACTCTATAGCAGTATTATGATATAAAAAAGCTACAAAGCATTTGCCTACATTTTCTCTCTAATCTACTGAGATTAATTATGTCTTAAAATCCTGCCACATGGTCTGGAATCAGTGCAGAATGCGGGGTAGCAGAGAAAACATAAGGTCATATTATGGTAGACATCCTATAACTACTGATGGGCGGTACTCGGATTTGTAATGGTGATGGGCGGAATTAGTGTAGGCCAATCAGGAACTGCTGCATAAATGAAGGAGTAACACATTCAGCCACATGTTTCGAGTTCAGCAAACTAACAAAGGGCATTTTGTTTTGGTTCCAAAACAAGAGTAAGATTAAATATTTCTACTCTGCGGTTTTTCTATGCCTGTAAATATTACAAATGTTTCTCATTAAAACAAAGAGAATCCCACTTTTCATGTTCTAGTTCGTTAGCTACATCTTTGGTTCCGTTATTTTTCTTGCTCCACGTGATTTTTATGATTGAGCTCCTCCCCCGCCTCTCTTATTTGTATATTTGTGCGCATAGAATCAAAATATGCTAGGGTTTTAGGACCTGTCTCCGAAACGGAAACTTAATGCTATATTGCCTGTCTCTAAATACGTCACAGGCCCCAAAGAGCACTCAGCGTGGCAAAACACGTAATTAACGACCGACACAAAAGAACAGTCATAAAATCAAATGGCGAATACTAGCCTGGGTTTAAAATGAACCCTTGCTCACAGATTGCATGGCACACTTATCTTCCAATTCGCCCATTTTTGATGCGGCTGTAACTGTGGCTTTATAAACCCCTCTTCCTACCTCACATCTGTCTTTTTATTGGGAGCCGTAATCTACTGAAATGTCTTGTCTCATGCCAACTTTTTGCTGTTTCTGCACAGAGCTGACTCTGTATTATATCAGGCCAAGTTGTCATCGGTAAAGAAGCATATATCTGCATAATTTGGATTGGAATCCTTATAGAAAATTCCATTAAAACACACACATATACACATACATGTAGAACCAGGCTCAATGTCCGTCAGACTAGCAAGAACGATATGATATTCCGAGCAGAAGCACTGATGCCAAGGCGACCATAATGCTGCAAATTCCGTCCCGCCAAGAAAACGATATCGGACGGCAATCTCACCCGAGCCGATCTTTCGGCCTGGGCTCCTGTCTGGCGGATTTCTCTATTCCACGAGAGCACACGCCGGGAAATGGAAACACAATAAGTGTGAAAATGGACTCGCTCGGCGGAGGAGGATGCGGGCGAGGCGGAGTGGAGGGGAGCCGGTGAGGAAGAACGCTTCTGCCGGGCTTTGAGCGATGAGGCTCTGTGCGCAGAAGTGCTGATGGGGCGAAAGCTGTTTAGTGATACAGTGGAATCTGACAAATGGAAGACAGGGGGCCGCTTTGAAAAATATGTAGAGTGGTATGATAAGTCGCTGTCAGTGCCAGGCAGCCCGTTAGGTGACTTAGGCGGGAGCTTAGGGCGTCCCCTTCTGAGGGGGGCGTGACTTAGCAAACTGTCAGGGACCCCCAAACTGGGCCCCACATGGACCTCCATGGGAACTAACAGGAACCATTTATTCACCATTTGCAAAAGTGCACCGGAATTCTTTGCTTTGCCTATCACATCTCGCTCTCCATAGCTTGGATGGTGGGGGGTCAGTCACAATGCAGGGTCAGCCAACATGTGGCACTCCAGGAGTTAAATGGTAAGGGCCCTGCTCAAGGGCCCACTGACGTGCAACTGCTCTGCGGAGGCTGCGGCTCAAACTGGCGATCTTCCGATTATAGGTACAGAGACGTAGCCCACTGAGCCCAACACCACTTTGCAGTGGTGCCTTAATGGTTAGGGAAGTACACCTGTAATTGAAAGATTGCAGGTTTGAATCCCTGACCTGCAAAGTACCCTGAGCAAGGTAACACCCCCAAGCACTGCCCCCCGGGCGCTGAATTAGCTGCCCCCTGCTATGTCATACATGGATTAAATGCAGAGGACACATTTTATTGTTGTGCACTGTGGTGTGTCAGCAATGACAACTAATCACTAAATTCAATGAAATAAATTCAAATATTATTCTACAGTGTAGTCTGGCCCCTGCTAACACCCTATGTAACTTAAGAACCATTCATACGACAGACACAAAGCATCATTTTAAAGCTAAAATCTTAGATAATAGTCATTCCACTAAATGAGAAAATATGGAGAGCTTATCCATAAATATTTCCCTAGTCAGTCTCAAACACGCATTATCCATACACTTGTGTTGTCCAGTGTCTCATGCCAAACCCATAAGCAATGCTTTCTGCAGTTATAGATCTCCAGCGAAAGAGAGTATAAAGCATAAGCCATTAACAAGATATTTGGCAGAGGCAGGTGCTGCAGGAACCGTACGGTCACTTCAGTGTTGTGTTTTATTAATTTCACTCATGGATGCTGTAGATGAACCTTCGTATTCCAGCTGATTTAATGAAGAGGCAGATTCCTGCAGAGACACATGGTCTAAATCATGACATTGTTAATTATGCTGGGGGAGGGGGGGGGGAGCGGAAGCCATCCACGATGAAGCAGAACTTCACTACTGCTCTGTAGGCGGTCCCTAATAAAGTCTGATATGAATTAACATATATAGTCTCTCCATATTCCCAGAGAGGGAGGTATTAATTCGGGTGGCCGGCATCGGATGAGGTGCGGCACCTTTGAAGTCGGAGTGTGACCCCCCCGGTGTCAGGCTCGCTGAGCCTGGTGGTCTGCTCCAGTACCCCCCCACCCCCCCCCCCCAAACACCACACTTCACCCGCTTCCCTGGCTTCTCCCTGAGCCCCTTAATGAAAATGTTAATTGAAACAGGGTCTCATTAGAGATTGCACGGCTGCTCAGGAATTCACCACGTGCTCGCCCGATGAGGCAGCTCCGGGAAAGTCTTTAATTTGTTTCTGTTAAACGTCTGAACTGTAAATTCCCAAACATCGGCAGGTGTTACCTTGAGCAGGCTGGGTTTTGAGGTGGGGGGGGAGGGGGGTGTGAGTCTAACTGAATGCTCCCCAAATCATTAACTCCAACTTCTTCTGTTTTTTAATACATGTCCCAGGGAGGGCTACCTTGATTTTGGAGGATTCCGAAAGTTCGTTAAAGAATACCAAAACGAACGCGAGTCAGTAACACTGCTACGTTTCAATTACAAGAAGATGGATATTGATCTCAATCGCCTCATATCACTGGGGACGCCCCTGGATATGGAAAACTCAGACGAGATTTTTTTCCCTGCGGTAGGAAATTCAATATGTCTCCATAGCTTTCGTTTGGATTCTTTGCAGCAGTGTGTGACAGCAGTATTCCTACTTTTGTTTTAATACCATAATGTCTTTTGTTGTCTTTTGGTGGGTTTTCCTTTTAGCCTGTGAAGAATTTATTCAAATTAAGGTCAAGCAAGGCTAGCCGAAATCCGATCCCGCTCAAACAGTGAGGGGAGCATAAGGACCGCCCTCATTACAGCCAGGCTGCGGCTCCCTGGCACACATACGCCACATCCCTGGAGGTGCTGCTGAAGCAGTCAGCGCAGATACTTTGGCCTAGACTCTGTGGCAGAATTATCACTATTATATAAACACGAATCCCTGTGATCTCCGTGATCTGAGCGTGAAAAAAAATTATAGTCTGCTATGCAGTACATGGCCTGTCATGGTGATTAGTGTCTCTCCTGGCTTCATAACTTTAGATTTAACTCGCAAAGTCTCAAAATTAATAAAAATATGACTAGACCTTTCAAATGTTCTTCTGCTACGTGTCGCGTTACGAGGACAGTAAGCTGGCAGGCTAAACGATTCCGGAATGACGGGAGTCCTCTGCTGCTCGGCATGCTTGCCACGTGAATGATTTCTCACAACTCGTACGAAGACATCTGCAGAAAATATGTCTCAGTGTCATCCTCGTGTCATGTGGGCGATCGCCAAAGTAACAGAGGTATTATCTGGAAATACGAGTAGCATGGTCTGCTTTAGCCAGCAGTGCCTTGCAAGTTTGGCGGATGAAATAAATAATTAGCGATTTCTTCGGACTTCACGGAAGATGGAAGCTCGGAAATTAATTAATCGGTGACTTTTGCAACTCTTTTTTTTCATTGTTTATAGTATGGTTAAGATCACTTTTGCAATAAAAAGTCTGACACAATTCCTTGATTTAAAAAGGCCTTGATATCCTGACCTATTTTTACAGCGGTACACACTTTCACAGAGATGCAGACGTAACAGAAGTTTTAAGAATAATTTAATAATATTTAATAATTATTTAATAATAATTTAAGAATAATTTTCACAATTTTCTAAATAAAACTAGTGAATTAAGTATGACCATAGCTAAGTAAACCATACAGATTTTATAACTTTTTGCTACTTAATTATGTATTCAGTTATTAAGAGAGAGTTCATTGTCTCATCTATCGTAATACAACACAGAGCATGCCAGAGTAACTGTTGAATGTTACCACTTTTCATTCCGCAATTTGTCAAAAATTATTAGTTCTGAGGCCAATATGGTGTGAGAGACAGAGTAACGCGGTAGAATTAAGAGCGATAAACTTCAGCGCTTAATGATGGCAGGATCTCTCATTGTTTTTCATTACAGACCAAGCGGAAGGTGGTTTTGCTTCATTGCTTAACCCCACACGATAGCTTCTGAGTGTCATATGCACAATGTCATTATATTCAGAATATTTATTTATTTTTTGACTGGAGAAAAAGAGAAAAAAGATTTCGGTTGCAGGCAAACTTTTTATCCTGTTTCCGTGTCAATGAAGCTATTTTACAGAAGCTTATCCAGTTTGTGTGGTGTTATATGTAATACGCATATGGACAGTTTCCCCAAATTATTCACAATATCAAAAAATTGCATTGATACATCTTAGTTCAGGTGTAATTATAATTTCGGCTTATTCATGGTGACACTATACATGTTGTGCTTAAATCAAAATATATGACCTCAGATGCCCAAAAATAGGTAAAACGTTAAAGATTACTTACTTATCTTTACTGATAATCTAATTATATTTTTCTTATGGATCATTGTATTTAGGCCTAGTGTCCTGTCATGTCTGGGATAGGCTCCGCTTTTCCAGATGCCTACAACAGTGACCAGGATAAGTGGTTGGAATATGGGTAAATGGATGGATGGCTAGATAGATGGGTAAATGGTTGGATGGATGAATAAATGGGTGGATGGATAGAAGGGTAAATGGTTGGATGGATGATGGATGGATGGGTAAATGGATGAATGGATAGAAGTGTGAATGGTTGGATGGATGGATGGATGGATGGATGGATAGAAGGGTAAATAGTTGGATGGATGGATGGATGGATGGATGGATAGAAGGGTAAATAGTTGGATGGATGGATGTATTACTTACTTCCTGTACTTACTTCAGGGCTCCATGACCCTGCATAGACATGTGGGTACAGTGAATGATGGCTGAGCATCCCAAGAAGCGCTCTGTCGACGGTGGACACATCGAACGATAATATCCTTAAGCGTGTTTGGCATAGGACATTAATCTTTTAATTAAAAAAATAATGATCTTAGAAAATAGGGGGCTGTGTTGATCAAAGCATTATTATTAAGAGGCAATAACAAAACTATCAATCTTTGGGAAAGCTGTTTTGGTTTTCCCTCCGTTGATTTTCAATATTGATTCCTGAGGCCTGAGAGCCAGAGACGATGACTTTAATTACTCCAGACTGCGAGTGTTACGATCGGCACCGAGCGAGTGACGGACGGGCGATCGTGCGTGCTGGAGAGCGGGTAGTAAGCAGGCAGGGCGA
>JAODJX010000015.1:2428368-2449478 GCA_026776945.1 Isichthys henryi
TCCACACACATGTGACCCAGGCGGAGACTCGAACCCGGGTCCCAGAGGTGTGAGGCAACAGTGCTAACCACTGCACCCCAGTCTGGCTGTCATTTATTTCTAATAAAATTATTTCAGACCACATAACTTTTGGTTAATTGTCTCGCACTCAAGTTCCCATCTATTTTTGTAATAAACGGCAAAAAAAGTGCATGAAAAGTGATAGTATTACCATAGACATTAACCACAACCTGGGGTAAAAGGAAAGATATTTCCGTCATATATAAGACAAAAATGTCACGATCTGATTTAAACATTGCTGAAAGGTCAAAGTGTTGGGAGAAACGTAACAAGGCATGTGTTCACATTAAATTTCACAGGTGAGCGAGCACATGCTGAACCAAGAAGCGCGGAGGGTCACCGCTAATGACATTGGGCTCCGCTGTAATTGAGTACTAGCGATTCGCTAACTTAATCTAAAGGTGATGCTTCTACCAGTCAGATTCCTCAGCCTATATTTCTTTAGCCATAACACACGAGAAACAATCACACGGACAATCGTCGCCATGCCGACAAAGTCGTCATTCTTTACTTTTCACTTGCCAACAATGGCTTTTGTCCAGAATGCTTCACTGCCGAAACAATTGTATGACTTGTTTGTTTAGTAAGGCTACATCTGTGGGAACTGCCGCACTTTAATTAGAGATATATAAAAGCCAAAATATAATGCCAACCGGAAAATGCTTAAGCTAAATGAAGATTTTAAGAGCTAATTATCTGCAAAATTATCAAACCCTTGTATAAAAATGTAGTTAATTAACTTGATACCTAAAGAAGCGTCAACGATAATTAATTTCGTTAAAATAGCTTATAAACAATGATGGAGAGTTGGACTCCGGTAAGAATAAATTGGCCTTCAACTAGTTTGTCGTGGTTTTTTGTCTTTTATTAAAAGCAGCCATGCCATTGGCTGAAGTGCTGTTACACTAAGGACGTCAACACTGACTGATGGTGCACTTTGCAAATGTCCAGGCTTCCTTGCAATTACTGGACAGGCTGAAGAACAATATCAATTCGTATTACTGGATTAATATTGGTGGGCCATTTCAATGGTCTGTTAAAGGCTGTTTATAAAAACATGCACAAAAGCCCAAAGCCATTTAACTCTTAACTGCATTTAATATTGTGTGCAATTTCAGGAACAGCTAAGACTGGATTCAGCAAAGCGATTTTTATAGTTTAACTCACGGACGTCAGTTCCACAGCGTAAGCCGACTTTTTGTTTAATTTCAGTGTTCAGTCGTGTGATTTAAGTCATTATTTAGACAAGAAGGCCTGGATTTGCAAAAATGGCAGGAAATGAACATGAGCTGGATGGCAATTTCTGCCAACATAATTGAAGTTTTGTATGGCATTTGCCAAGAATTATTATGCAAAATGAACACAGGTGTACGTCATTAATTTGAGATGTGTATTTGCATGTTGCAACAGCAGTTATGGCATTTTCAAGGTTCTTCTCTGCCACAGGCTCAACCGCGCATGCAATTCGTCCATAAAGGTCCTGAAAAATGTGTGGATATCAGTGTATGAAAAGCAAAGTCAGACTGCGTCCCAGCACGTTCAGAATTAAAACGCAATTGCTCAAATTTCAAGAAAAGTAGGATTTTCAGGAACAAAAAGCCCGACATATGATGGATAAGCGGTAAGTAAGTCAGTTTTGGCAATTTGGAGTTTAAAATCGATGGGGAAAAAGGGTGTTTTTTCTAGGGGGCAACTCTGTGCTGTCCAACCCGAAATACAGATGAAATCAGCAGTGGCTACAGCATGAGAGCCAAGCCCATTCATCCCCCTTAGTGATGAGGCAGCAACAGGTATTTTTTTTGGTAAATTACCTGTCATCTCCTCTCTTAAAGCGACGGCAGCCTAAAGATGTCCATCTGCAAAGTAAATGCAATACTTCAGCAGTGCCGATCAGGGTAAATGCAGATATTATCACGCTTGTGTGAATCCCGGGTTTCAGCTCTCGTTTTTCACTCCGACGGCGAGGTGATGAATCCACACAGAAGACACAGGAGCTTCACACCGATTGCAGCGTGCTGTCTGTTCATATGCTCCTCTTAATAAAACAAATGTTTGATGTTTTCTTTGAACATCCAGAGGATTTTTTTTTTTAAATCACAATAAACATTAAATGGCCAGGCCTAATAGTCACTGATGAATATGTTTGAAACAGGTACCCAGTTTCTTCAAACGGTTGGCTCGCACGCGACAGACCTTTCCAGCAAAAACATTACAGTTTTTTCATCACCTGAACAGGATTAGCGTCGATATCTCAACTCTTCATATCAGTTGGATCGTCTGAATATTCCATTCATGTTAGGGTCGATACTAAATAGCCAGATTGCAGTTTTCCAGGTAGGATGTCACTCGCCTAAATTATTAGTTTAACGTAGTTTAAGTACCAGATAATATACTCAGAATAACTTGACCTGAGAAGAAAGAAGTTAAATGTGCGATTAGATTACGATTATGGTTTATGGATCTTGGACCACAGTGAAAATAAAATGCAGGTTTTATTTTTTTATGTTGTGATCTCCAAACCAATGCGGTCTCATGATTGATAATTACGAAAATCTGCCATGAATAATAACTATTTGGATGATGCAGTATATTATCAGTATCTATGTTTGTGCAAGGTATTACCGATACATCATGGTTTCGTCTAAAACTACGGTCTCCACCATACTTCCAGTTCAGAAGGCTTTTCGGTTTTTACGAAAGACCTTTAAGCCAGTCAGAGCCATACAGGCGGTCCCCATGTTACAAATGAGGTCTGTTCCCTAAGTCTGTCTTTACGTAATATTTGTAGGTAAGCTGAAAAAATAATTATATAGTTCAGAACGATAATAATTATTATAAAGTAATAATAAAAGTAGTTATATTCGCAAGCGTCACAAAGTAGTATGTAGGGCGAGTGAGCAGGGAAGAAAATCCGCCAGATCGAAATTGCAAAACGGGGTTTTATTTGTGAAATGGGGAGCAACACGGAACACACGTTAATGACAGACCTGGGGAAGCAGACTTGAACGTGGACTAAATATAGGACATGACATCAGAACAAACGCAAGGCAGCTGATACGTTGGGAATTCAATGAGGCAATGAGGTGGGCGTGGCACAGGAGGACGGGACGTGCAGGTCATGACATCATGACAGTCTGTTCTTAAGTATCCAGTTATCCACCAGTTGGACATTGTTAACCCGGGGACTGCCTGTAGCTCTCACAAACAACGTCTGTCATTTTTCCTTAACCTGTTTACCTACCTAGTTCATCTACTTTCTGTCCTTTGCCAAGAGCAAAATGATGACACTAATTAACCAAAGTAGTACCTCCAGAAAAAGCCCACTGTCTTGCATGTTAATTGCATCATATTACCGATAAATCAGTCATTTAACAATATGTGCAGCTGAACAGAGGAGGCATATGTCCCCAGAAATATACCGCAACAAGTGATTGTTGAACAGAAAGTTAAATTTTTGGCGTGTCGGGAACTCCAGATATCAGCCATTAGCGTGACGGTCCTGAGTAGTCTGCTTCAGGGCTGAAGGCTGTGCTACATCTGGAGGGTGAAGGACTCTGGACTGAAAGGAACACAAACCCAGTTCACGAAAATTATTTAACTGAGGGCCTTTTATACAGCTAACCCTAGTAAGAATCCCTTCAAAGTTGAGGTGCTATAATTACAAGGGGTGTTGTAGGGGCGTGGAAACCCTAGTACATTCAGGGGGCCTATAGTTTGATAGGGGCCCTTGAATATATTAAATTATATGTAAAATTGGGCAGGGGGACCCAAGATGCCATTCAGTCAGGGGTGCCAGAATGTCTAGGTATGTCCCTGCTAGGTCGTGTCAAAGGGTAGGTCTTGCTTTCTTAACTGCCCAGTAGTGACTTAAGACTAACCACACATAATGTGCAATAACATGCCAAACTCTCTTTTGGGTACGATTTTCTTTTATTTTCTTGTTATTTTAGGGGAATTTGGTGCCTATGTACCATGCACAGTGTGCAGAGCAATTCCGACGGCACTCCGCAGTGTGTTAGGGCAGCAGTACAAAGTCACCCTCACACCACCGTACCACAGTACAAGCCCCGGTGCAATGTCCACTAACATCCAGTGGAAATTAATGATCTTAGCGACCTTGGCATTATGCAGTGTAAATGCGTGTAGAATTTAAATACATGTTGCTGTTTGAGCAACAGACAAACAAACTACCAGAAAGCAGCTTTGAAAACGTTATTTGAATTTCTTTCACCATTCCTGAATCTCTACAGACGCAATAATATTGTACGACACACTGTGAACCTAAGAGTCTTTGAAATAAATAAATATACCCTGACAAATCTTTTGCACAGTGCCATTGATTAAAAACAATGTAGCGCTGAAATGTGTGACAGAGGTTAGCGAGCTCCATCTCAGATCGCACTTAGAGCTCTTATTAGCCGATGTCCACAGAACCCACATCGAGCTGCTGCTGTTTTTTATAAGCTATTAACCAGATATGGCGTATAGTGGTTTTGACACAATTCTTTAAAGGGTTCAAAATGGTCATTGCTCCCGCTTTGTTTATCTTCAGTCTCCCATTATTTCACATGCTTTCCTCGAGAGGTTTGCTCCTGTTCCTCCACGTCCTCGGGTGATGAGGATTTAGAAACACATTGTAATCTCGCTCTGCTCAGACTCCATTAACCGCGTCTCTAGAAAGACCCGGATTGCCTCCTAGCTTGGATGTGGGTTCAAACCCATGTGATCCAGACCTGAACCTGTCGCACAGAGAAATCTTTCTTTTAAATTTGTGCTTCGGAGTGAAAAGACATGAACGTATTCGAAATGTGACTAAAAAGGGATTTTTTTTTATTTATGAAGAATGGCTACCTGCAGCTTGAGAGAACCAACATTGTATATGTTCGCACTGTCAGACAGGTATGCAGAAATACCCGACGTTTTGAAGGAGCTTATTTTCACCCATCCATTCTCCCTAAATGTTTACTCATAGTTGCAGCTGTAAGCTATCCCACAAAGCAAACACGCACAGAGGCACACAAACACGTTCGAGCAATTCCGAGACAACAATCCGGCTAAATGACACTTTTTCTGGACTGGGTGAGCGATGCTAACTCAGGTAAATCACGTAAACTATACATTCACAGACCCAGAAGTGGTCGCTAGGATGTCCACTGAACTATTCATTTTACTCTGAGCGTTTACCAAACTAGATGTTAATCTCCACTAATCAATCTTTACATGTAGTGCCAGTCAACCCATTAGACCTTCTGAGGGGGTACTGATGTAGCCAGCTGATTTTTAATTTGTCTCAGATGGGGGGCGCCAGTGGTAAAGTTGGAGTAGGGCACAGTCTTCTGAGGGTGTGCCAGCTTCTCTCAGCTGGAGGGCCGCTGTTCGTGAAGCTTGTGCATGGAGTGTTGTATGAACCGATATTGTTCACAGGTCCTGTAGACAGATAAATCAAACTCAAAAACCTCCATTACAAAACTTCCATGATGCATTGCAAATTTTCATTCGAATAAAGCACAAGATCGAAGGTTGTGTGTGTTGCATCACAAGAACTTTGTTTTTTGACCTGAAGGTATGTGTGAGAGCTTTGCAGGAATTCTTAGGTCAATTCTGAGTCCCCATCATCTCCCGTTGACCTATGTGGGCGTTCTTTGGGGAAGACAAATACAGTAACTGATTTGCTAAAATCCACAGGAATTTGGCCCCTCCTTTACCCAAAATGGGCTCTCTGTCTGACTTCCAGTGACCACTGTTGGTTTTGGGAAATGCTTTGCGATTCTGGGTCAAGCCAAGTCCACAGATTCTCTCTTCTCCTCTTCTTGAGAACTTGCAGAACCAAGGTAACCATTCCTTGGGCACCATATCTGTCCACCCCAGTGCTTCCCTGTACCTAACATTAATTCATTCTCAGCAGAAGCATTTAAAATCGTTCCTCAGACAATGACTGACCGTTGTTACTATGGTAACCTGAACCCTTAACATCAGCTTTGATATAATAATGAACAAATCACAAGGAATGTACGCAATGGGTTATATTATAAAGCCAAGGCTAAATCTGGTCTGGAGGGGGTTTGTTGTAATGTGACTCTGAGGACAGTTGATACGGCTCAAAAATATGTTTATAACAGCAGCAAGTGTGACATTACAGTTGTAATCCTGCCTTTCGACAAGCAGAGCATTGTGCTAATCATGCAATGGTTGGGGGTTCAAATCCCACCAAACATTGTAACCCTTCCTTCTACTGTTACTTTGTATATAAGTGTCACATACTGGTTATATTTACACATTTCCTATACTATTTGAGTCTGCTTCCTATTCTTTACTGTCTTATTTTTGCTGTGCTAATATATATCATTTAATCGGCATCCATCTTCTATGAGAAATGCTGAATAGAGAAAGACATACCTATAGAAATATGAAATTATAGATGGTATGTCTATTAAATATACCGTTAACTAAGTTCCATAAAATATTTCTCACTCCTGCATCACTCTGTGTCTCCTTTGAGGGAGAACAGAATGATCTTAAAAATATATTACAATAAAATGAGTAAGTAGCTGTATTAGAAATGGAACGTTTTCAATTTTTAACAATATTTCTTAACGGATGGATGGCAGACGGAACTGTACCCAGCAAATGAATGTCACAGGGGTTTGCGATCATGGAGAGGGGCACCAGAGCTCTATCAAATCTCTAGAACCTTCTAGTGACACCCTCCATTTAAACCCCATGCTGTGATTACAGCTTCTAACAAGGTCATTGAATACCTTTTACCTTTGAATACCTGGAGCTCAGTAATTTCAGTCTTGGCTTATTCCATTACTCTCTCTCTCACACTCTTTCAATTTCTGTCGTCAGTTTTTTTTTTTTTTTTTTTTTTTTAAGAGAAATGCTTTTAGATTCTGCCCTGGGTCCGGGGGGGTGAGGCAGACTTTTAAGCTCAGAAAAGCACAGCTGTGCTGGGGCGCGTCATGGACAAAACAGAGGTTCGGGATTTAAAAGTGTTTAGGTAATGGCTTTAAATTAAGGGCGCTCATAAAGGCTGGCTTCGCTGAGTCATCGCAGCCAGCTCTGGACACACGCTTCCGGGCTTTCATGCATAAACAGCAGCTCCTAACTCCCAGACCTTGATGTCCGTTAGTTTCCGTTCACTCCTTTTATAGATGCCCTGAGCACATAAAAATAAAAAATAACATAGATCTATCATGCTTTAGATAAGATCTACTATAAAAAACTGCCATCTGCTGCCACAATGTGCAATTGTGCAATATAATTTATACTATTCCCATATTACATAGTCATAAATTCCCCAGTTATACTCATAGTTCTGTTTTTTTTTCAATGCAATGAAGCATGCGCTCCATTATCTCAATTACCGCACATTAAGACGAGTTAAAAATATGTCAGGTGCTGCAGAATATGCATTTTCTGCATTTTATATCACCAGAGTCTTGCCCTGCCCTACTGTATTTTCAATCAAATATGCAAAACAGATCATTTTTCACAATTTTCGACGTGCAAAATCGTGATTTGAGATCTGCTGCTTGGGGACGGGGGGGTTCACACCCAAAGCCATGGGTGATGTGCTCATCATGGGTGTTTGGTTACATAATGGCACAAAAACGTGAGTTTTGTCATCTCCTGAGCGAGTGGCTCTCCTTTAAGTGTTGTGTGATACCGGGCTCCTGTTTATCCATCTGGCAACTTCATCCCTGCTATGAAAACTTACTGAATAATCCTACAATCGTTCCCACTACACTCAAGCACTACGACACTCCAAAATAGCTGAACTGTGACATTATCATCATAACAAATCTCGATTTATACAAATAATATTGCGTATTAGTTAGAGCTGAGCAATTTGACCTCAAATCAATATCACGATTAACTGAACATTTCACCTCGATTTCGATTAATGGGTGATTATTTTTGCTTGTGCTTTTACCCTCATAGTTCACTAACTAGGTCTGTACTGAAAAAAATTAAAGCTGGGATATTTGTTTCTAATGAAAGAGCATGTTTCATCTTTGTGATTTAAAAATAACTGAAGGAAACACAGAGATGAACTATTTATGGTTATTTAGTGACCATTGCGAACAAGTGAAATCAAAGCACATCGCTTGACATGAAAATATCTTGTGAAAAAAGTTACGTTTTAGTTTTAATGCAAAAAGCAAGTTCCCTAAAAAAGTTGAAAACAACCAAATAAATAATTACGGATGGACACGGCATTTTTCTTTGCTACAAGCTGCTTGAGTCAGTCACCTTGGCCTTTCAGTTTTCCATGTTGCTTCTGTGTCACAGACTGGATGGGGCGGAGTCACGTGACAAGACACATGGTAGAATGTTTTAAAGGGGACAGTACATGAATGCACACAGGGGAGAGTATTAACAGATTTTTTTAAGTATTGACAGAATTAAAAAAACAAAAAACAAAAAAAACACAAAATAACCAACATGGGCAAAACTACATTGATCAAAGGTTGTGAATATCGATTTTGATTAATTTCTGATTAATTACCCATGACTAGTATTAGAGTATTCAGGCAGGTGTCACTGTCCATCCGGTTCTCTCCTCTGTCTTGTAGCCCCTTAGTCCCTAGTGTGTTTCCCTGCTTCACAGGCTGCCACACGGCTTAATGGGCTTAACTGCTCGGCCACCATATCACAGTTTTTGGTTGTGGGCTCGGGGCATCTAGTTATTTAATATTTATTGTTTTGTGTTATTTTGGTTTAACATGTATTTGTGTATTTCAGTCAGTGCCTTGTTTTTGCTCCCCGATCCGTGTTTGTTCGGTTTTCCTCATTTTAGTTTTCCCTAGCGTTTGCTGTACCTGTTAATTGCCCTCACCTGCCCCTCATTGCCCTCACCTGCCCCTTGATAGCCCTTGTTATCAGTGTATTTAAATGCCAGCCTTTGTTCTGTCCATTAGCCAGTACTTGTGGTTTATTTCCCAGTCTTGCTTTCAGTTTTGCGCGCATCCCTGATTGTGGCTGTTTCCCTGTGGCTCCTATGTGATTATTAGTTGTAGTTACTCCGTGTTAATTATTGTAGTTTCCTGTATTCCCACCTACCCTTTGTATTGATTTTCCTGGTGTTGCTCCCTGCTTTAGCATAGTTTTGACCCCTCGTAGTCCATTTGTTTTCTGTTTCTCTCTCGATGTTCTGTTTTGATAATAAAACCCTGCCGCTATGTGGATATCTTCCCCCTCGCCCCGTCCTAACATTACCGGCCTGTCTCCCTTCAGAGTTACCAAGATTATCTTCACATCTGGAATCAGTACATAAATGTAATTTTTGGCAGTAAATAACAAATACATATTGCTATGTGCTTGGGTTCCCTTCACAGTTCAAAACCATGCTAAGGTGAACCGGAGTTACCAAATTGCCGTAGGTGTGAATGTGTTTGTGAATGGTGGGTATGTCTGCACTGTGATGGATCAGCACCCAGTCCTGGGTTATTCCCTTCCTTGCTCCAGTAACTTCTGGGATAGACTCAGGTGCCCACAGCCCTACATAGGACGAGTGGGGTAAGGAAAATGAATAGTGGAATAGATATTTCACCTGTTTCACTATTGTGCTCCTTGCAGCTATGTTTTTAGCATAAATGACAGCCGAATCTGAGTATCAAAAACCTTTTACAGTGACAGTAGAATCCAGATGCGTTAAAGAGGACATGCAGGTGGGCTTGTCTGGCGACTAATTCCACCGGCCTCTTTGTAATCTCCGCGGGTCACAGCGGCCAAGAGTGCGAGCCTGTTATCGGGTTCATTACTGATGTTTACACTGCTTCACTCTGTTTGAGCCGAGTCAGAGGGCTTAAAAATCAAATTATCTGCACACCCGGAACCAAAGCACACAGTATTTGCAGCGCTTTAGAATAAACAAATCGACTGAACATGTAATACCGATTTCTTGGGGGACAAAGCTAAAAAAATATATAATAATAATAATAAAAAAACAGTTGAAACAAACTAACATTTGGAGCCTGTCTTAAAGATAGCTTTAAAGTTCAAACAGTGCGCTGTCTCATAATATCGTCAAACGTGGCTATTTTTAAAGCTAGCCATCTGGGAGGCTGTTGGCCCGGTAACCTAAGCGTTGTGAACGTTTAAGAGATTCAAAATCGCAGAGATGCTGCGTACAGAGGGAACGTGGATCTGCGGACTTGAAGCAGTTGAGGGGAGGCCTGTTACTCAATGGCATGTAGTAAACCATGGAGTAAACCACCCCGCCTGCGCTCGGACTTTACAAGTGTAGTGTGAAAGAGCAGTTCCTCTCTCTTCATCACCCAGCAAAGATGTTTATTGTGTTGACAATGGGAGTTTGCAATACATTTTTCTCCTCTGTGCTGGCTTCTGTATATATGTGTCAGGGGAACAGTAGGGGCAAGGATACCCTGATATTCTGGCAGGGGCCCCAACATCCCTAGCTACACCTCTGTATGTAATATACATATATGTGCATGTATAAATACACACATGCATGGCATATATGTCATATTAATTAGACTGCTTATAAAGTAATGTCACGTTTCATTTTTCCGTGGGGTGTTTAAATTAACGTTCAGCTCCCCTGCCCATTAGACGCATCCCTCCTCACTTTGGTTATCCCGTCTGGGCACCGGGGACTCTCAGAAGCCGCGAGTACACGGCTGAACGCGCGAGAGCGCAGCAGCCGGTGGCTGTATAGCTCACAAACAGAGGAGAAAAAAAAAAAGAAAAAAAAAAAAGTTGTCTCGCAAGAGGGTTGATGGCCTTTTTATCCACGTCCTGGGTTGTATACGGCAAGGTCATCCAGTCACATTCCTGGGGGGGTGGGGTGGGGTGGGGGGCTGGCAGTCAAATAGATTTCCTGGCTCACTTTGAAATTTCTGACATCCTCAGATGTTGAGAAAAGGTTCATCTAGCCATGTGGGAGATCGCTGGGAAAAGTGATGCACCGGATCTACTTACCCTCCTTAGCGGGCAGGCCGCGGACTGAGTAAACTTCAGCGTGCTTGTGGCGATAGCTAGCCCGACAAACATTGCATCACTTGGATATTTTTCCCCGTCCTTTTCTACCAATTTCTCCAGGTGTTTATTGCCGCCACTGGTGTGATTAATCCCAACCGCGCTCAACAGCTGCCCACCCACCAGAAAGACGACATCAGCTCAGAGGTGCCATTCCCTTTCATTCCCCCATTGGACCTGTTCTCTTTCCACCTAGAGGATGACTCATCGCTGTGCAGGAGAGATAAGCCAAAAAAAGAGAGAGAGATCACGAGTCCCACTGCTGGGAACCAAGAAACTCGTAAGTAAGGTTGGGAATCCTCTTTGTGGTGGCTGGACGAGATTCCCCAGCCGATAAATGCTCCCCTCCCTTGGATGTACGGTGCCTCCACAAACCACGCTGCTGTGTCTAACTGATATAGCTGCTCAGGGTTAAAGTACCAATGAACACGGGCAGGCCGTCTGCCATATGGAGCATTTTTTTGGTGAGTGCAGTGTTTCCCAGTTCGGTCCCCAAGGATGTGTAGACAGTGCATGTTTTTGCTCCCTCTCAGCACCCGGGTTAGGGGGCTGGAAAAATTTATGGGCAGGGACCAACCAATCACCAAAAGTGATTGTGGTTAGGTATGTGTGAAGGTGCTGTCCAACTTTGAGCATGGGCCAGACTTGGAAGTTCCTCAATGTCATGTTGGGAGGGACACTGTAACTTCGGCATCCCAAATCAGCCCCCTGCATCGTGCCGTGGGATGGCGTTTAGCCGGCCGTGGTCCTAATCCTCGGTGGAGGTCCGTGATAGACGCTTCGTCATTCTGTCATGCACCGGAGGGCTTAATGGTGCATCTGTAGTCGACGTGGCCAGTGGCACCGAACGTCCACCGGAAACTTATCTACACCAAGATGAAACCAGCTGAGAAAAATCGAGCTGGCGAGTCAGTGGTTTGCCGTCAAGCCAACAGAACCAAATTAAACATCTTAATTGGGGATCGTGGCTTGAGTACAGCATGGTGATTTGGCGGGCAGTACAATAACCCAACCCTTTTCAGGACCCAAAGCAAAATTTGATTAACCTGTTTGCTTATGCTTTGGGCCACTTCTGATTGTCTCCAAGGTCCAAGGTTTTGTTTCCGATCCTAGTTCTGTGTGTGGAATTAGCATTTTTCCAAAAACGTGACCATAATTATGAGGACTACGAAGGGCTGCTCTCTGATGGCTGACATCCTCATGACGCCTTCTGTGCGTCGCAGAATTGATCCCAGCCTCACCTCAAGCCCAGAAAAGTGGCAATGGAAGACGGATGGATGTGCTTCACGATGAACCAGCGTGTGACTGATGCACTTGCCTGTACTGAGCTGTAACTATGCCTTGCTGAGGGCACCACTACCATCGCATGAGAATATCACATGCAATGAGTAGGGGATTAGGGGTAAAGACGTGCCCGGCGATCCTGTGCACCATGGGAGAAGCCTGAACATTTATGTTCATCCTTTCATTGCTCTTTAAATAATTTAATTACAAACGAAGGTCATGAATATCCAGCATCTTGTGCTGTAGGTCATCCGGGCGAAAAGCGAAAGAGATTCCCGCTCATTTAAGGGAAAAGGCGGCGAGTGACCATTCCAATCTGCGACCTAAACGGCTGAATAATTTACGCCCCGCCGGCTCCCTCTGCGGACCGTGCTGCTTCGCTTAATTTCAATTTATGGTGTGTCGCTTCTTGCTTTGTGGCGTGGGAGAATCTATTTTTGAGTCTGATCAGCTGGGGTGTCACCTCTAAAGATCCTACAGAGGCTGGCCCGGAGAAGGCCTGCCTACATATAAGGGTGCCCTCTGATTGGAATTGTAATGGGTCTTTTTCTTCCCCCCCCCCCTCCAAAGTAACCGGAGAGCTGTAGAGGGTTAGGCGAGTCCCTCAAACTGAAAGCGGGACAGACACAAGGACCAGATAATAAGCCAGACTGGCCTCAGTGTGGCAGAATTACATTCCGTTTCCTGCAGGACATCAATTTAAAGTGAAAGAGAAAAAATGGCCTGTCTTTAGAGTGGGGGGGGAAACCTTTTTTTTGGGGGGGGGGATGATAGTAAATCAATAGTGGGTGTTTCACTTGGGGCCCAGATAGCGAGGTGACACTTAGGAAACAGAGACGCACCTGAGTCCTTGAGTGTGTAATGACTGTATCGTCATGCCACGCACTCCGATATCCACCACCGGGTCCTGAGGAATCGGCGGGCGGGACAAACAATGCTGGTTCTTGGGGAGGGGTGTCTTTTTCTTTGTCTCTGTCCTCATCCACCTTCTATATGACAGCAAGGAAAGAAATAAATTGTCAATAATCTTCCTGTTTAATAACAGAGCGATGTTATCCTGTCACTTTTAGCGTCCTGCCTGTGTAAAAAAATCACAGTCAAAAGATCAAGAAGAATCAGATTCCACAAGATCTTTTTGGCCAATCATATTAGGCAAAAAAAAAATCTTGGTGGGTGTGTCCCAGGAAAATATAAAATGGACAATTTAAAAATGATTTACAGGTATGTAGACATCATCATTTGGAACATACTATTTACAATAGACTGTCTACCTTCAGTCAGAAGCAGCACGCGGTGGATGTAAGAGAGATGTAATAAATAGTGAGTTTAAATAAATAAATGAATGGTGAACGTAAATGAACGAGACACCATATATTTGCCAAAAGGTTGGTTACAATCCAGCCGCGTAGGACGTGGCTTCTTTAAAAGGTACCTCCGGCAGCGTGGCGATGCCCTTCCATGCGAAGCCTTAGCTGTAGCATTAGCTAGCACAGCGGTGCGGATCGTCGGGGATCTCCGGCTATGAAAAAGCACCCCGGTGGATCTATCGGGATTAGCTGGGCTTTAAGGACAGTCTGCGGCATTCGTAGTACTCGCGAGAGAAAAAAAATGGGTGGGTTTACCATGACGGTAATTGGTTTTGTGTATAATTACATGTTTGGTGTGATGTTTTTTCCCCTGTTAATCCTTTTTTATGCGACAGCTATCTGACGTTTCTTCAGACGCAAAATCAATGTTCTTTTTTTGTTTTTGCGCGGCTCTTCAAAGCTGCTGAAACGATTGTTACTGTAGCTGCAGTCCTGGGCGGCCCCCTTGAGTCATTTCAATTAGCTAGTCCGCGCTACTTCCACATTTCTTGCCGCTTTCGACTACAAAAAAAAAGACCCTTGTAAGTTTAGAAAGAGAGAAAAAAAAAACTACTCGAAATAAATTAATTAAACCAACAGCTTAAACAAGTGGTTTTATTCCCATGCTAAAGTAAAACTAATAACTTTCCGCTGCATTTAGACCTGCCAGGATCACAGCTTGCCTGAAAAATGCGCTACATTAGCAGTTCGACAAAACATCTTTCCCATTAGACTAAATTAATGACTACAGCAGATACAAGGGGAAGTAGTCGGCCATGTTAATTGCATCATTTTCTAAGGCAGACTCCTTCTCTACTCTGGAAGTAAATATTTCGCCTTGAGAACAAGGAGTCCTACGAACGTCATCGCATGACCCCCCCCAAGAGCTAACAAATTAAGAGAAGTTTGGTTTTATCGCCACAAAGCCTTAGCTTAATAAGCACCTTCATTAATAACGGCGCCAAATGAGAAACACGTCTCAGATGTAAGCTTTGTGCTTATTGTTTAGTTGGCTGTTTTACCGCCAGCAACAAGTGTTATTGAGCAAGATATTTCCCTTGGGCTTTCCAGGTTAAGCAAGCCTGACAGAAGCGCTAGAACTCGGCCCCTTTTTGGATCATGAACTAAATAGTTTGGGTTATTGTGTGCAGCGGTGTTTACCACCATTCAAACCGTGCATCTGTGTGGGGGCCCCTGAGGTCCAAATATTAAAGGAACACGTACCGTATGTCGATCCTGACGTAGCATGTTCTGCTAACCAGCTAGCTAGCTACGATCTTCCGACCATAGTCGTCCGCTATTTATTTAGTCTTTGAGACATCTGGGGGTGGGACACTAAGTGGTGCCCCAGAAACAAGCGGCCCACCCCTCATATTATTGTCTAACCCTATGCTAGCGGACTCCCTCCTCCATAGCTACCTGGAGACGGTTTGGGCTTCCGTCTTTCATGTCGTGTACTTCCTCTGGGGTGCACCTTGGCTAACACGCGTCAGGCTCGCAGTTCGGTGGAAGGCCGATGGTGGAGCCCACATTCTCAGTGCTGCTCCCATGCGGGTTCACGCCACAGCTTAAACAGCAGAGGTAGCCCTGACCAAAACCTCTAGCCTTAGCACAACAAATACAGCCTGTCAGCCCATATGAAATTTTTACTATCCAATGTCATCTTTCTTATTCCTCATGAGGAAAGCGGGCACCTTGATTTTTTTCCTCTGTAAATCAGCTCTGTCCTCCAAACTAGTTCACCTCAAACTGCTACTGCAGCAATATACAGAGGTTCTGGAATAACACAGATGATCAAGGTTAGCTTAAGAGAGGAAACAATTTGAGATCTTCTAATAACCCACTTTAAGCACGTTTGGCGATGCTGAGCAAGGCGGAGACCTCGCCAAGAACCTGCTGAAAGGTCTCTCTCGTTTATTTTTTTGGATCCAACTGAGAAACGGTTTCATTATAAGAAAAAGCTCCGAAGAGTCACTGTTTTAGGTGACGGAATATTATCACGAGTCGCAGTTACTAGTCAGTTGCACTGGCTTTTCCAGATTCCCTCACCTCCCCTTTATGCCATTAAGCTCCTACTCTGACAGAGGCAATTACACAATTACACACTGAAAAATGTCAGGTATTTTTTACCCATCAAAGTTAAGAACAGGGAGAGCATACTGGGGAATTAGACAAACCATAAATTTTTCTAAAATATATTTTAAATTGCTTTATAAGGGACAAAGAACCTGTCAAGGAAACAAATGAACCACTGAATGAATAATTATTTATGTCCACTTAGGAACTTCACTCCAGGCTGCAATTTTTTACCCGTTAAAATGCCAGACTCCAAACAGTTTGAAATGCCCGGCCACGCAGGGCTGTACGTAATGGTGAGTTTGGATCAGAACGTTTACTAAAGGAAAATAGCTTAACTCTTATGAAGGGGGGCAGGTGTAACGGGGGTACTGCATCAAAATCCTTGCATTAATGTGCACCGAAGATTAGCAAGTAAGTGACATTTTGATTTAGCAATAACGCTTCCAACTTAAATATCTGTTTCAAGTCTCGGAACGAGCTGTACTGTTTTAGGGAGCTAATTAACCTCAGCCATAAATCGCCTGGATGTAAGAATGAGTCAAACGCAAGCTCGCGTCGTACTGAATAATTTCAAACACGTCAAAAAATGAATAAATGTAAATGTCACAGGAAAGCATAAATAGTGAAAACGATTCTTTAAAATAAGTGTCTTCCGGCTGCTTTGGGTTCGCCGGCTCCGCAGACACAATAGCACGCAGCAGTCAGACTTCTGCATCTCTCCGCAGACTGATAATGATGTTCAAAATTACGGTGCTTGAAAGAAAAGGAAAAAAAAAACTCTTGGTACAAAGGCAAAAAGCCGACGCACAGGTTTTTAGTTAAGAAAAGCACATAAACATTCAGGCTCTTCCGCGTGAAGATGCACAAAGATTTGCAATATAATTTATTCAGTCCGCGCTATTATGAAACCCTAGAGTTAAATGACTCCCCCATTTTTAGTATCGTTCCGCTGATTGCCAAAGTCAGTCTAGAACATTCTGCAAGCAGTGCCACCTATGCACCTCACACCTTTAAATATGCGTGCGTTTGTGCGCTGCAAGAGTATCAGTGATTGCAGAGTCTCCTGTGAAGCCAACGCCCAAGTGCTTTATACTGATTTAAAGGGAATAGTTTTTTTTGCTACCTGCAGGGGGCACTGTTGTCATTCAATTCAGCCTCCCCACTGGTCATTTTGGTGGAAACCACACCAGATTAACCGTTTATTACAGACTTCTGCAACTGCATCTCTATGGAAGTGAAGCGCTTTTGGGCTCCTTAGTGCCACTGAATTTATCTAATTATGTGTACAGTTGCCAGTACTTTTTTATTTACTTGAAAGATTTTTCTTAAGAGAATCTGTCAGTATGACCAAAAATTTCCCAAGAGTGATTTAAATCACTCTCTCCCCCAAGTACTCGGAATTACAGCTCGTTATTGGGGATAATGCAGAGCGACTTTCATCGGAATCTAAAAGTGACAGTACATAACTTTCAGTGCAGCAGCCCAGAAATGCAGCATACCGTCACTGATTAAATAGCAGGTCAGACCAATGTCACCCCTTTACAGAAGACCTGTTACAACGTTTTTTTTTTTGCCCCCCACAACCAGTAATTATCTATGAATGGGATGAGTGTGACCTCTGACTCGCTCCCTTAATCCACGACTGATGTATGAAAAGCAGGTGGATAGGTTGGTTCTCCCCTGCAAGTTTCATGCATTCTGCCTGCATTTATACATGCGTTTATGGACAGGCGTGAGGTGTCCACCCCTTAGCTTCACAGGAACACGGCACGTCTCTGTCGTTCATGGCCAAGCCTGTTGAGTGGGAGGCTAATTAGGAGGACTGGAGTGGCAGTAGCGCTCAAGTAGTTATCCAAAGGACTGCGGATGAATTTTGCTCTTCTCCGGATTTGATGAATTGCTGGCGATGAGGGATTCTTGCGTAATGCACTCCACCTACATTAAAAACGCAACCTCTCGCAGCTCTGACACGGGAACTCAATTTAAGAGAGGGTTTAAAGGTCTCGTTTTTATGACTGAGACAATGAAATGTAATTCTTTAATCTAGAGATAAAGGCTAACACATTTAATGCAGTGCTTTTGATTGTCTTAGGAACAGAAGGTTAACCAGGACTGAAACAACAGACTTATTATTTTCTCACAATAGTTACTTAAAATCTGGACAAGGACTGGACTAACTGGAAGAGGGGCCCAACTTATCCTGTCACCATTGTCAGGGATACCTGTTAGGGTTTCATATCTATTTAAGCTTTTTGACAAAGTTATCACAATTTTTTAATTAAAATTTCAGAATAAAAACTTTAAGAAAGGCAAAGCGTATGTTCTTTTATCTTGTTGCCAGGCTTAAAAACTCATGGATTCTCATTTGAGATTCAGTCGAGTTGAGTTTGAGTTGCTCACGAATTGGTGGTAATATTTCTGAGAAAATGCCCACTTGTTCTTGGTGGCTGGTGCCGACCATGGAGAAGCTGGTACATTGATATTTGCACAGAGGCAATAAAACTCCTTGTTTGCCTGAATGTTTGTACCTTTTCACTGTGCTGAGATAGTC
The DNA here is from genome assembly GCA_026776945.1 of Isichthys henryi. Classification (NCBI taxonomy): domain Eukaryota; kingdom Metazoa; phylum Chordata; class Actinopteri; order Osteoglossiformes; family Mormyridae; genus Isichthys; species Isichthys henryi. Next base: position 2,446,693 of record JAODJX010000015.1, read on the forward strand.
ATCCTCAAGCACGTAAACGCCAGCAATCGAAATTTTTGCACACTGGTGGACGGCACTCAGTATCAAGTACCCGGATGAACTGAGGGGTTTATGTAGGAAAACAGTGGTGATAATCAGTAAGAGAGAGAGCGAGAGCTACAGGAGCCGAGATTTCAGTCTCCTTTAGTCTGGTGTCAGCAGAGCTACGCAGCCTACAGTCATAAATATTGCACTTGAATAACAGCCAGCTCTCAGCACGACAGGGATAACGGCGGGACATCTTATGTGGGGATGGACGTCCATGAAATTCCTCTTGGAAACAAAGCAGGGAAAGGGGACTTGAGTTTGGAAAAAATGAGGTAAGGATAGTATTGGCTGGGAAGAGGCCCTTTCAGACCCTGGTGCTTTGCTGGCCAGATGGTCTGGAGGCAGGTCTATTCTCCCTGAAAAATGCTATGATAAATGCCATGCAAGAATCGCTGACACCCAACAGGTGCCCTGTTATATGGGAAGCCAGGTTGTGTGCCAGGGACCCTTTGAAAAACTGGATAAATCTGCATCATCATTCCAATCTGTTGCTTCCATCCATCCATCCATCCATCCATCCATCCATCCATCCATCCATCCATCCATCCATCCACTCCCTGATTCATTGATGGACTTTGGCTTTGACCTTGATCACAGTTTACACCTTGCTTCTAGCAAGCAAGCCCAGTCTTTCTTTATCTATAACGTTAGTATGCCCAGGGGGCGTGGGCAGCCAGTTGATCTTGGACCCTCAGAGGTTTTTTTCCCTCCTTACTTGGTTCCACTCCCCCGTTGTCATCTGGCTTTCTTCCTTTTATTTCTTTGTTTTCCCTTTTCCTGATGTTTTTTGTTATTCTGCTTTAATGATGATGTATTATATCACAATACACCCATGTAAAGCAACTTGGGGCGACTGTGTTGCAAAAGGCGCTACATAAAAGTAAATTGAATTGAATCCATCCATTCATCCATCCATCCATCTGTGCTCAAGCTACAAATCCTGGTCAGCATTGTTGGGAAGGCAAATATCTACCCCAGGCAGCACAGGGATCATGACTGGCCTGCAGCTAACTTCCTCATCTATTCCTCCTTTGGAAGTACATAACCTACAGTAAATACTGTATTGGTTGTATTCATATCCTTGATACTATTTAGCCATTTGTTTCGACTATAGACTAAGAGTCTAATGGCAGAAAAGCTGTAATTCTATTTTTCCACTACTGTTTAAAGCTTTTGTGAAGAAAACGCTTTGAACAAGAGGGAACGTGCATCCCTGTGTCAATGCACCCAAGCCAGTCAGCGTCTCCATCACTGCTCAGTGTCTCCCTTGCCGTTTGGGTCTCATTCGCCTCTTGGATCTCTCTTACCACTCGGTGTCTCTCTCACCACTCGGTGTCTCTCTCACCGTTTGGCATCTCTCTCGCCGCTCAGTTGTCAATCATCGCTCGGTGTCTTTCTTGCCACCACTTGGATCTCTCTTGTCACTCGGGTCTCACTAACCACTTGGTGTCTCTCTCGCCATTTGGCATCTCCCTCGCCGCTCAGTTCTCACTCGTCGCTCGGTGTCTTTCTTGCCGCCACTTGGGTCTCTCTTGCCGCTCGGGTCTCACTCACCACTCGGCGTCTCTCTTGCCGTTTGGCATCTCTCTCACCCCTCTTTGGTTCTCTTGACCTTGCGTCTGATTGTTTGGGGCTAGTGGGGAGAGCCATGTAGCCATAAATAGTACCAGCACCAGGCCAAGCGCAACGCAACGACTCCCTCTCCTCTGCATGGCTAATGCTGTCCGACTGTACCACCCCCCTACCTGCCCCCAGCCTCCCAGCTTTCCCATTTTAACCTTTCTCAGATAAAGAGGGAGGGGAGGCCAGCTCTGGTTGACCGCTGTGCTGATAAAACCCTCTACAGATTCAAATCGTGGTGGGAGCCGGGGTCGTCTCCTTACTGAACGGCCCAGCATTGGACCAGCTCTGTTTTTGGGCAGCTTTCTGCCACCACACCGGGCCTGATTGATCTCCATTACATCCAACCTCACTAGTAAACCCCATTTCTGTATAAAAACACACATCGCTTACTCATCTAGGTGCTAGCCCCCTGGGTGGTGCAACCCGCTACAGCCTATTTTTTAAAAACTCTAGGTACTTATGGAGGTCACACTTTATGTCTTCATTATGGTCTGTCTCCAGTAAAAAATTCCAGGGAACATTTCGAACCCTCCTTGCAGTGATTAAGAAGATGGCACGGATGCCACAAAGCTCGCATTTTGCGAGGATGATGTGTTCTGAGCGAATTCTGCGGCAGAGCTGAAGAGACATAATTAAACTGCTAAATGTTTTACTCAGAGAACAGAGTCATGTGCATCTTCTTTATGGATATATATGCATCTTCTTTATATGTGGATATCGTATGAGGAACAAAAGAACTATTACAAACAATGGTATATGTTTTTTTCTTACCCACAGGTCAGATGAAAAAAAGATATTTTGAAACTTGATGTTTTGAAAAATCTGCATCCCTGACTGGCATGAGTGCAGGGCTGGACTGATTATCTGGCATATTGTGCATTTTCATGGGGGGCGGGGAGTCAATGTATGATAAACCCTTAATTTTCCATTTGCATAAGTACAGGTGCATTGGAATTCTACTCTTCACTTACCCCATAGCCTGGGGGGGGGGGGGGGGCCGCCCAACCACCCCACCCAATGGGTCCGAGGGATTGGCACAAGGACCCCCAAAAAGGAAACTATGTGCCGCGCCCCAAAAAAAACCCCGAACACGGGCC
>JAODJX010000015.1:2493672-2514226 GCA_026776945.1 Isichthys henryi
TCCCCCCACAGTCCAAAAACATGCTGAGGCTAATTGGAGTTACTAAAAATTGCCCGTAGGTGTGCATGAGTGAGTGTTTGGTGTGTGAGTGTGCCCAGCTGGCCCCCCTTCCTGGGTTGTTCCCTGCCTCGTGATAGGATAGGCTCCGGACCCCCTGCGACCCAGTAAGGATAAGCGGTTTGGAAAATGGATGGATGGTTTCAGGCCAAAAAGTTACTATTGCCATTACTGTAAGTTATTCAAATTTTAAATTGTATTCATAATTTAAATCTATTTCTTTCTTTCAGTTCCTTAAATGTATTTAAATTTGTGCTGATCAGGACAGTATGTTAATTAATGTTTGTCATTTTACACACCACACCCTAGCCGACAATAACAGGTACCAATACAAGTATTTAGAACTGAGCACTCTGCCTGTGTTGGGTAGCTGTTTGTTTTTGTCAGCTACACCTTAAAAATTTAGGCTGAATTTCGTACGGTTCTGGGAAGGTGGGAAGGAGATTTACCGGTCAGAAGCACATGACATGGATACTGAGGTACAGATAAGTTTATGTGAAGCTGTCTTGTCAGGGATTACATGACAACATAAAAGAGCATTCATAGGCCTTCCTGGGGGAGGGGGGCCATTTCAGATGGGACAATGACAAACAAAAAAAACTGAAGAGGAGAACCTTTGACAGACATCCGGTCCGAGCTCCAGCCAGTACTGGTCCAGTTTGGTGGCATTGGCAAGACAGAATTTCATACATCAATGTTGAAACAAGTTACACGTGCCAGAAATCAAACAAACTGGTCATCTAACTCGATCTCCTGACATGGGCAACGACCCTGCAATCTCGCCCCTGTTATTCTCAAAGAATTCAATATAAATAAATAACAAACAAAAATGACAATGAAGAACTCTCTTTTTCCCAGGCAGATTAAACCTATGTAAAGTCCACATGCATTCAGATTTCGGTGTCAGGGTCAGTGCTTAACATCGAATGACTTTTCAGAGTTCTGACATCCATTTATTTTCTACTTTTCCAACTTTCGCAAGCCCAGAACATATCCCAGCAAGCAGGGGGTGGGCACAAGGCAGGGGTACACCCTGCATGGGAGAGCATCCATTGGCCTGGAAAACATTCTCACACACACACATACACACACACACACACACACACACACTATGGGAAATCATGCAGGACCTCATAGCTACATGAGCTGCAGAGGAAAGCAAGGCTCTGGAGGAAACACTGGAAGAAGCTCTGATTTTGCAAGGCTACACTGCTGAAGTTAACCCCATTGTTCTAGGAGGGAGCAAAAACGTGGACCGACTGTGGAACCCTGATTGGGAAACACTGCTATAATGAGTAACGAGAATTCTAGAATAATACCCACATGTGAATAATATGGTGCTAGCATTGTGAAGAATGGCGAAAAAGTGTTTGTTTTTTTTTGCTGTCAAACATTAGTATCACGTTTGCGCAAATTTTATCTTGCCAGTATAGCCGAAGTCACACTGCAAAGCCACCCTCTGCTACTGGGCCCAGATAGAATTCTGTGCCCGGGATGCCACTTATGTTTTGTAACAGAACTCATCATCAAGCGAAGATTTTTGGCACTAATTGTCACCTTCTGTGTCCCTTACTTTTCCTAGTTTACTATATCAAAATAATCCTGTCTCAGAATCTGTCCCCTGCCTTCGGTTTGTCCATCGAGTGGTTCGGAATACACCCACTGCAGGATCAAAATGAACAATCGAACGAGACTCTTACAGAAACCCTTCTGAGGTCACACTAGAATGTTGCCGCCGGTAACAGTCCTAGGCCAGCTCTGATTGGCCGAAGTTGCAGGCCCAGAAAACCACACAGGTGGACGTCTGTCAAAATGTGCATCATTCCAAACGTGAGCATCTATACCGTCAGCCAAAGCGACGCATTAAACAACGGCACGTCTCCTTATTTTCCATGTTTGCGGTCACTGTTCGTTCGCATCTCGCTCAAGTGGCGAGCGTTATCTTTTGACAGATGGCGGTAAATAATTCATCTTTCAGTCTTTCCAAAAAAACTTCCAGCAGGGAAGTGACATATAAGAACTGTCAATGCTATAAATATTTTACATTGTTCCCCCCCAGTGACTGATCTATATTTCATACTGTGGCGTTAACCAGTGGCGCTGTGTTCATTTTGGTAACTGGTGCCCCTGGCGGGAGATGTGTCTGGGTGGAGCAGGAAGCATTGCTTCAGAGTACCGTTCAATAATTGAACAAAAAAATATCTCGCAGAAGCTAAGTGCTCACGGATTTGACTTTTTCCTTTAATTCCACACACCCGAAAGTTATCTGCCAGTGAATTATGAATTATAAGGGCAGTGATTATGGTACATATTGCTTTTGCCGTGTACTGCCAGTTTGTGCACTTGTACTGTAGGTGTCGTTGTCACTCTAGGCTAGCAGGCGAACCTGACATCTGTATTAGCGTGGCGAGGTGAAGGAGCAGAACATAAGCTGCGAGTTCAACCAAATGACAATGGGCCTGACTCCGGCATGTCGGGTCAGTGTGTGTGCCCTGGCAACCCCACCTTTGATGTTATCAAACTGTTACAAGACCGGGAGGAAGTCTAACTAACACACAACAATTACCTCACAATTAACAAACAGAGATCTTTCCTTTTTAAGGGAATTTAATAAAATGACATTGACCCTTCTTCCTTGTGGAGGTAAAATAAGTTTTTTTTTTTTTTCCACTTTTTTTTTAACAGGGATTAGTTGTTTTGTTGTACATTTTCTTATTGTTGTAATTATTTATTTAGTTGACATTTTTGTCTAACGTGACGTTCATTTTTCAGAAGCAGGGGCAGACAGTCTTAGAGCAATTGAGGGTTAAGGGCTTTGTTCCAATACCCAATGGCAAAATCACTTTGCCGACCCTGGGATTTGAACCAGCGACCTTCCAGTTTCATAATTATTTTTTGGGGGCATGCAGTTTGCAAAGAGATTTTTGATCTAGTGAGTTCACCAAGCGATTTTTGTTCCTTCTGACTTGACACATACTAGGGGATTATTTGTAGCCAGCAAAGTGACAGGTATCTGTACAGCTTTCATGCTGAAAGAACACTGTTTGTCCTTATATATCCCTGTGTTTTTTGTACGTGTACAAACATTTGACACCACAAAACAAGCTATTTCAGTTGCCTTAAAGCAAGTGAAAGTTGAATGGGTAACTAGAACCTTGTTTATGGTTCTCTCATCATTTTTGATGACAATCTTTTATTACAGCTGGTAATCTAAGGCTGGGTAGGTGAATTTGTACAGAATTTCCAGCATTGTTCCCTGTTAATCAAATATTATATCTTCTTTCTGGAAATTATTGTTGGCCCAATAATGTTCAATTTCAACAATTATTCCAGACACTGCTATGCAGCATCTTCTCCAGGAAACATGTCATGGTACACTGTAGATACAGTAGGATGTCAGTCATGGAGGCTTCAGCCAGGGTCTCTAAGGAGTAATTTAGACACAGAAGGTCACTAGAATTACATGTCCTTAGAAAAGCAGAATACCCTGGGCAAATATGCATGGAGACAGAGGCCATGGTGCCATGTGGTAAGGGCGAGAACTGCTGAGTCACTGAGAAGTAGGAACATCATGCTCCTGATTACCAGTAAGGCATAGCCACAGAGTTCTAGAAAATTTAGCAGTGTATCAAAGCTATATTCCAGTACTGGTGGGTGGTGCATGACTGTTTTCCTCAAGTTAAAGGATCCTGTGATCGGAAGGGAAGTTTCCCAAATCCCACGATGAGCAGAGTGATTACGTTATTAGGTACTTGAGCAAGACCCTTAACCCCTAGTTGCTCCTGGGACTTACGGACTCAGCTTTCTTCAAAAAATGCCATTTTGCATTAAAGTGTCGCTAAATATATGTAGTTATACAGCGGTAAGTTGTTATATAAATATTTGGCACAAGTGCACCCATGAGAGATCGTAACATTTTTGGGTCCATATGGGCAGACTGGTGGATCTGAGGCTGGGGAGCTGTACCAGCAATGGGAAGGTTGCTGGTTTGAATTGCATGAATGTCAGAAGCGATCTTACTGTGTTGGGCCCTTGAGCAAGACCCTTAACCTGCAATTGCTTCATCCTGGGTATGATCCTGTATCCAGCCCTGCAAGGAGGTCCTCCAACTTACAGGGAAAATTTGGGGGTTGGTGGCAGGACTGGTATTCGAGTCACTGGGGAAAAAAACTCACACTGTTGCATTTGGACTGCTGAGGTACCATCCGCTGCATGGCTTCACTCAGGTTCTCATCCCTGAGGTGGTTTGTCGTGTGCTGGGTGCAGCAACGCGCTGTAATCAGTTTGTGCGCAATACCTCTCCTCTGTATGCTACTTCCTCAAAGCTCTGTGTTGTGTCAGTGAAGCCACTGACATTTTGCAACAAAGCAGATAGTTTGTGATTTCTGCGTGATTGTTAGTCTGTCGTGTTGCATTACAAGTTAATTTTCCGCCCACTACAAAGCCAGACAGAAGAGCCAAGTCTGCACTGTAAAACCCCTTCATTAGAAGAGGTGAGTGGGGGTACGCGTACGTTATTGGCTACGCTGGGCGTGCGTGTACGTTATTGGCTATGCTGGGCGTGCACATACGTTATTGGCTACGCTGGGCGTGCGCGTATGTTATTGGCTACGCTGGGCGTGCGCGTATGTTATTGGCTACGCTGGGCGTGTGCGTACGTTATTGGCTACGCTGGGCGTGCGTGTACGTTATTGGCTACGCTGGGCGTGCGTGTACGTTATTGGCTACGCTGGGCTGGTGTGTACGTTACTGGCTACGCTAGGCGTGCGCCTACGTTATTGGCTACGTTGGGCCTCGTAAGGGACGGTCCCCCATTTTGCGGGCAACAAGAAGCCGCCGAGTTCTCCCGCCATTACAGGAGTTAGCGTGATGTCTGCATTACATGCGAAACGCAACCTAATGCTCCCAGACATGCTCAATGCACGCTCCACTGAAGAATCCTGACATTATTATTGGAATCGCTCGCAGTACAAATGGATTCTAATTCTGTTTTTCTAACCTGTGCTGAATGAGAGTGCTTAAATCTCCCCTGCAAAGCAACCACTGAGCCTTCCACATAGAGATTAAGGGCTGTTTGGATAAAAAGTGCTACTCTCCCAGACTGAAGACCAGGCCAGGGACGAGGGGGGATGAGGGGGGGATGGGGGGTTTGTGTGGGGCTGGCTTTTTAAAGTATCCTATCTGATCCCTTTCAAACATGGTTGTGTTCCAAACTATGGGGCCTGTGCTTACTCTTATCAGCCGCTAAAACGCTGGAATGTGTGAAGCTCACAGCGAAGATCTTAAAGTTCTCCATCTCACTGGAGACAGCGAAGCGGATAAAGCCCCCCAGAATGTGTGTTTGAGGACAGGGTCCACTACTGAGCGGTACTCTTGATCTCTAAGAGGTACTCTGTGTTTGTGTTCGCCTGGGGCTGCTGTACTGGGGCAGGTGGGCGGGATGTCTGACCCCTGCTTTGAGTCATCTGTCATTTCCACTTTACGGCATCGGACATCCTGAATTGTGCATTTATGGCAACTGAGCAGCCCCAGTTCCCATTATATCCCAGCAACGCTTGGACTCGGCTGACGAATGCACGTCTGGGACCAAAAACACCACGGACAGCTACTCCTCTGTGCTTTCATGGACACCTTTACGTTTGCCTGGATCCCTGAAACAGTATGAGATGCTGGCAAGAAATATATCATTATTGTTAAGGGTAACTATGAATCTCTCTTTATATTGTGGCAAAAAGAAGTTTGTGTTCAGATGGTGCTTGACCCTGTTGTATCTCACCTGAAAATAATTGGAAAGATTACTCAAAATGAAGCTGTTAATTAGTGTATGTAATATAGACAGGCGCTGTATTAGGTACCCCAAATATTACCAGATAGGACCCCCACCCCCCCCCCCCCAGAATAACCAAGGGTTGTGTGTTTGGAGAAGCCTTTCTGTACTCCACTGCTGTGCACAGATGTTATTGTTGCACTTGAGGTCTTCCTGTTAGGTTTAACGAATCTGGCCGTTCACCTCTGGTCTCACTCATTAACAAGGTGTTTTCGGCTGCAGGATGGCCACTGGCTCTGAAGTTGCAGTACTTTATACCATGTGATCGATTGTGATTGTGGAGACGCGCCCCCCCCTCCCCACATTTGGCACTCCAAATCTTATTGTCGGAGACCCTCCCTCACCGGCTCAGCAAATTATATCGTTCAGGCAGTGGACCTTGGCTTTGTGTTGCTGATGGAATTTGGCCCCCAGGGAGAATAGTTGGGGCCCCCTACTATGTGCTGATTAGTTCATATAGGGAAAGCCGTCTAAGCATTTAGCATACTAGCGTGGGAACTGTACACTTACTTGGTTTTAGATTTTAGCTGTTCACTCGCTTATCTGCTTCGTAACGCCTGACTTAAATTGCATATCCTGTTCAATGAATGTGCAAACAAACACTGGTATGAGACAAAGGCATCACCAGAATGTAAATATATGTACTTTGTCAACTTGAAGCATAAAATCATTTCCCACAAATGTATTTCTACTATTCCATAATAAACGCACACAAAATGTTATTAATTAAAATAATGCAAACTTGGCAGACAATTCATGAAATACTTTGACAGGTCCTCAAAATAAGTTAAAAAATAGAAACCTGTATTTACTGTGTGAATACTGGCCTTGGGTCCACCTGCACTTTTAACCAGTGATTCTAGGTTGCATCGGTTAAATCAGATTAAATAAAGAAAATAAACACGCCGATCTATAAAAAACAAACAGAAAAATAAAGAAAATGAAAATGTCTGTTGTAAGCGCTCCGTAGAGGAATTCCAACCTGTTTGTCTGCTGTTATGACAGAGGAACAAATCATTCTGCAGGTGTTCTGCTATTACCATCAGAAATTGGCCTGGACTCTCTGTTGCTGCCTTAAGCAATTAGGTTACTGTAATCATCAGCCTCTTAAACGGTGGGGCGTGCTGTGTTTCCAAAAGCCTGCCTTTAAATATTCAGTCAGAAACAGAATATGCTCACTGTGAACACTGGGGAAAGTCAGTCGTCATTAAGATGTGTAACGAAGAGCTCTTCTATCATTCATTATATTAGCATTTATTATATAAAAATCTATATGTGGTGAAAATTCGTTTTGGGTAAATGCAATTGAAATTGTCTGAAGATGGCTGTTGACTTCCTGTGAGCAGGCCTCAGTGCATGGGAGGGCATCTGTATTCTGGGTAACGCGCCCAGCACTGAGAGATATGTATCGCTTTGTTTGGCACTGCGAGGGGAGGGGGATCGTGGCTTTTGTATTTCATCTTCACATTTTTCGTTCCTCAAACACCCCCGCAGCGGGCGGGTGTCGCCTCCAAGAGAGCCCTGATCTTTACAGAGATTTTACTCACCACACGAAATCAGCCCAATCAATTCATCTCCTTACTTTAGGAACTGCACAGCCCCCTACATCCATTGTCATCTCTGTAGAAGTTACCCCGCTTGAGGCCGCCAAGTTCAAGATTGAAGTTGCCAACCTGTTATTTACAAGAATGTGGTTTCCAAGTAGCTTTTGAGCTTCACGGGGCAGAATTCTGCTTTGTGATTTTCACTTAAGCATAAAGGATTTCAAAGGATGCTGTGATGCAGTTTTAAATAAGAAGAAAACTTAATGATGAAACAGCACAATAAATTGCATTTGTAAAAATATAACATTTCGAGCACAGACATTGAAATATGAGGCACTCATTGTAATTTTCTATCTATTTTTTAACTTTGGTGAAAGAAAACATTTGTTATAACTATGTATGCTGTGTTAGACCTAAATTCCACTGAATCTTATAGCAGCATTAAAGGTTTATGGCTGCATATCTCACTCGGACCTGGTTATAGGCTCTTCTGTATTTTAAATTGTTGTAGTCATTTGTCAGGCATTAAGGTGCAATTTGGATTCAACATGTAATTCAGTATTTTGTATTTGTACTTCCAACCAAAACAAGCAAGTAAGTCGGCTACTATTCAAATCAGGGAAAAGTCTGTCATATTTGTCAGGTGTCATCAGGTGGCCTAGTTAGGGAGTCATGTGACAAGCAGGAGATGAGATCTTAAATAAGTTTTGTCTTTAGGGTAATGATGCACACACACAGACACACACACACACACAGACAGAAACACAGACACACACACACACACAGACACACACATACACACACATACACAGACAGAAACACAGACACACACACACACACACAGACACACACACACAGACAGACATACACACACACAGACAGAAACACAGACACACACACACAGACACACACACACAGACAGACATACACACACACAGACACACACAGACAGAAACACAGACACACACACACAGACAGAAACACAGACACACACACGCAGACTCACACACAGACACACACAGACAGAAACACAGACACACACACACAGACACACACAGACAGGAACACAGACACACACACGCACACAGAAACACACAGACAGACACGCACACAGAAACACACAGACAGAAACACACACACACTCACATGCATATATTTGTAAAAAAAAATAGGCATGTATTTCTCTGTCAGTCTTTTTACATATTATGAATCTGAGATAAGCTTTGTGTAAATATTAATTTTGCCCTGACGTATTTGCTAAGTGGGGATGTATTAGATATTGGCTGCTGCCAGCAGGTGAAACTCCCAGGGCTTGAATGCGTGGAGAGGGAAGGGAAGCGATCCCACATTGAGAATAATGCGTGTTTGCTGCTGCGGTTACGGAGAGCTGTGACTTCCTGTTTCCCTTTGTAACTCTGACGGCAGCGTCTACACCGGAAAGTTGCTGAGTAATGGCCCAGCATTCACGCGGCTGATGCAAATCTGGAAATTTTGCATCATCATCCAGCACACGAACTGAGCATGACAGTAGCCCTGCCATGGAGAGCCTGCATATCACTGTGACAAGGCAGTTAGAGAGAGAGAGAGAGAGAGAGAGAGAGAGAGAGAGAGAGTTTGCAATAGGCACAACTTGCATTAAGTCAGAAAGAGTTTCTCTGCTTAGTTGTTACTTAGGATCCCCATTGATAGTGTCTGCCTGCCAAGATCATACATGCATCAACATGCCTAGGAAGTCGTTTTCGGTTAAAAAGATCCCCATTAGTGATGTGGATTCCGGTAAAAATGCCATTAAAGCAACCGATTCACCTGAGCTCTTCAGCCCCACTGCACCTTCCGACAAAGTGGTGTTGAAGAAGAAAGTTACTCTCCTCCGTGGGATCTCCATCATCATTGGGACCATCATTGGAGCTGGGATCTTCATTTCTCCCAAAGGAATCCTGAAGAACTCTGGGAGCATTGGGATGTCCTTAATCATCTGGTCTGCCTGTGGAGTCTTATCACTCTTCGGTAAGCGGGTCACATCTCGTCAATTACTGTAGCCAGAATGTGGCTGAAAGCTGTCATACGCAAACACTGTTTAATTAATGTACTATTCTGAACTGAGGCGATTGTTTTAATTAATTATCGTACAATTGCAGACGATGAGTTCTGAGAGACAAAACTAGAAATTTAGGGAAGGTGGATTATTATAAAGAAAATGAATTCCTTTGAAGCACAAACCGGATATGAGAAACATAGAGGAAATGCTTACAACAAAAATGCCACAGTGTGAAATTAACCACATGTAAAACATGAGCATTAGGAGAAATGGGAAGTGGGAAGGTCCTTGTCATGCGTTGTGAATACTTATTAGCTTCAGAAATACACAAAGTAGGTGATACTGTAGAGTGGAGCGTACAAGGAAACTGCACTCATAACTGATATCAGATTGTGTGTTTTCCTTCACTTACAAACATTAAAGAAAAACTCTGGGACTACTGCCTGATAGTAAGTGCATGGCCAGTTTTCGGAGGATAATTGAAAGCCATCGGAAGTCAGTCCACTTAGCGATGTCATTTGAGGATGAGATGCGTTTGGGCGGCTACACGATTCACGTTTATGGCTCGAGTTTGAAGCACAAAGAGGCCTGACTTAGTAACGATGGAAGTGCTGATTACAAACTTAAACTAGGTTAAAGTTTAAAGACTTTTATCTGCCATCTTTGAGAGAATGCAAACTTACCGAGTAATGGACGCAACATACCCTTCATTCATAAACACAGACAAAATGGGCTAAATGATTTCATTTATGCTTCCTTCATTCTGGAGTCTGAACTTTGGCAGAAAATACGTCTGTAAGCACCTGACACTTTGATCAGCAACCAAAAAACTCCTGCATATCATCCCAGCTATCAGTGAGCACTCTGCTTCCAGATGCTATGTCTACGCTCGTGAATGGGACATACGCCAATAAAATGCCTGTCTGATCTTGTTGAGCAGAGAGGCACTAATTACAAGTCAAATTCCCCTAAACCAAAATGCCGCGCTGCGAATATCCCCAAAGTTTGTTCGACCGTCCACTATAAATGGAATTTACACATGGTGTGTCTGCTGGGACAGAGGCAGCAAAGAGTTAATCAAAAAGTATTTTCTGCCGTCTTTAGTATACGAACTGTCCGTAATAATTATAACAGCTTAACAGCCATTAAAGGGTTCTGGTGTAAATTTACACATAATGAATTTATACTGAGGGCGACCCTTGGGTGTCGAACGCTTAAGTCCTTTTGCATAAGAACGGGTACAAGAAATGTAAGCGTTGCACTTGAAAACATCTTAAGCATCGCAATACTGACAACCAGTAATTATCTTTCAGAAAGTATCCTTGAAAGAGACTGGTAAAGGGGGACATGCCTTTCTGTACCTTCTGTTGACTGTTCACTTAGACATTCAAGGTCTACAGGCCTTAAATCTTTCCAGTTAAATGTGTGGGAGAAAAAAAAATAATGTTTGTGGTATAATGATAGGACTGGGTTATATTTTCAGTCAAAGAGCAAAGGACCTTGCAGTAGTGGACCATAAGAATTAGTGATCAGACTTCTGCAGAGATGCGTTCTTGGCTACTGAGTTCACCTGCTTTAAGGAAAGAAACCTCTGCTCCTTCCAGCTCACTAATTGTGTAAAAAATAAAAATAAATTCATGCTCTGCAAAGCAAATAATTAATGATGCTTTGGAAGTTTGTCCGCTAAGCACAATTATAATACAGAAAGGAGCCTGTTTGTTTAATAATTTTTTTTTTTTTTTTAGAAATTAAGCAACTCCAGTTTCAATTCGCTCGTTGGGAAAATACAGTTATTAAAATGGTATCACTGGCTAATTATGACTCACAGGGGCCTTATGCTAAACAAATGCACAGATGGTTTAATATGAACCAGCAAAGGTTGTACTCGTGGCGGGATCACTGCCTGTTAGACACGCATCTGGGGAGCGTGGCTGAGATTTCGCAAGGGCTGCAACGCTGCATGCTTCCGGAAAGCCAGCCTGCGTGGGGCTGTTTAGGATGACGGATCTTTGCAGTACTGCCCACTGGCTTGACAAGTCCTGCTGGCACCTGGATGGAAAATTTCTGGACTTTTCAGGACTTCATACAAGCAACCAGGCCCAGCAGCTTAGCTTTGGTGCCAATCAGGAACAAAATAATTCAACAAGTTTACAACTTGGTGAGAAACTATTAAATTTAAAATTCAAAAACGACGTTTCAGAATGTTAACTGGCGGGTTCTCACGCATGCACATGCACAATAAGCCACGATTGCTCTGCGTAGAGAAATGCGCAAATACGTGGCATGCGTATCTGTGAGAGAGCTTGAGCGCAGTGCGCGGTCGCGGAGGTGACACGGCTAATCACTTGCTACTAAAGATCGCTGGAAGTTTCTCAAACGATGGACGATAGAAAAAGTACCAGGCGGCCCTGAAAAAGTCAGACAGCTTAAACAGTCAATATCCTATTTATTATTTATTTTGTTCTTGAAATGCCAGTAATAAATTTATTTGGATAATAAGACATGACCTGTGGCATCATTCATCAAAGTGCCCCCAGAACGAAGACAAACTCCGAACGAAGAGTTAGTCCCACTCCTTGCCTACAAGAAAAACACCAGTCTTTATAAACACAGCTTCTGATTTTAAGTAGGGGGTGTAAGAATTTATGTCTCTGCTAGTCTGATACCTCTCCATGTCCCCTGAATGATCTTAAGGTTGAACTTTTTGCTAATTGAATAATCGTCTTATTAGTTTGCTGTTTTGTTCGATAGATGTTCTGTTGCTCCTGCCGCAATCCTGCTTACTCTTCTTCCTCGGCCTTCACTGGAAGCTCTACCCAGCTGCTGTAATTCCTAGTTGACAACATGACAGCACATATGCTTCTAAAGAGCCATTCGCCTCACATGTACATCACTTTGGGCAAAAGCACCAGCTAAATAACATAAATGTTAATAAACGTAAATCGTATAACTTCGAAGACAAATTGCAGTAATCCAGTCTCCTGCTGTGAGATTCCATGACTAAATGTTTGCAGAAGCACAACTTCCTTTCGTGGAGGAACCTCACCAAACACAGGGGGTATTTGAATGAGTCTTCCACACTGTGTAATGGCTTGGATTATGTCACCTAGCATTGGCCTATGCCTCTGTCTACACTGTAATATCTTTAGAAGTATTTTTTTCACACACACACACACACACACACACACACACATATATATATATATATAAAAGGAATATCAAAAAAATAAATTTGAGTTTTGGGAATATCATAAAAAAAATTTTTTAAATTGTGGTCTATTAATACTGTCCATTTACTTTTATACAAATGGAAAGTGAAAAGATTTAATAGCAGTATTTTTACAGCTGAGGTGGAATCAGTCTGCAAGTGTTTCAGATTGTGGAATGACTTGTAGAGAGACATTTTTGTCAGACAGCGATATTTAGGTGCAGCGGTAGCATCTCTTAACCTTGTCGAGGAAATTTCCCTTTTTAGCCTACAACGATTTCTGAGATTAATGGCATAATTCTCATGTCCTTGAGATGTAAAATAAAAAAAGCTTCCACACCTGGAAGATGTCCTCCCAAAAACAAAGCATTGATGTCTTTTGGGGGCACAGTGTGCTTCTCAGGCCGACAGGTCGCAGGTTCACGTCCCCCAGGTTGGCATGGGGCTTTCAAAGTCAAGTCCTGGAACAAGGTCATTAACCACCAGCTGTTCCAGGTACTGTCTGACCCTGATTTGTCAAATGTATGTCACTTTGGCTAAAAACATCGGGTAAACACAATCTAGTCGTCTACTAGACTTCCAGAAATGGGAGAAGACAAGTCAAACTTCTGCCACTTGTGATGGACATTCTACTTAAAATACTCAATGTGTGTCTCCATTTTAGAAATGTGTTTTTTGTTTGACCGTTGTGCCCTTATTCTGGTATCGATTCACTTCCCGTTAATGTTTCCCCAGGAGCCTTGTCATACGCAGAACTTGGCACATGCATCAAGAAATCCGGTGGTCACTACACTTATGTACTGGAAGCCTTCGGTCCACAGGTTGCTTTCATAAGGCTTTGGGCTGATTTGATTGCAATAAGGTGAGTAACACATATGTGTACTTAATACCACAATAGTGCAATTTATATTAGCGGTAAAAACTGGAATACAGCATTTTATATTAATGGAAAAAACTGAAATAGTGCTATTTATATTAATGGTAAAAATATCCATCCATCTATCTATCCATCCATATTCTAATCTTAGTCAGGGTCACGGGGTGGGGGACACGGCAAAAATATGATATGCCTTTTTAATATTGTAGCAGCAATTCAGAAAACACGGACAGTGAAATTAGCCCTGTGGATTTTAATACCGTTTTCTCCAAAGGCCCGCAGGGTTGGCAGTGATCTCATTAGCATTTGGGCAATACATCCTGGAGCCGATATTCATGCCATGCGGAGTTCCTGAGACTGCGGTGAAACTCGCCACGGCCATCGGCATAAGTAATCCGCCTTTTACATCCCTTCGTCCTTTAAAGGAACTCTGATGTGAATATGCTTTAAATATCTTTAACGTAATAAATAAGTAGCAAGCTGAACTGGCTGCATTATTTGTCAATATAATCGCAAATTGTACAGCCGAAAAAAAGTCGCCCAGAATATTATTTTCCAGCACAACTCACGCATATTTTGTTTAAGTCTATAGATGAACTCTGCTCGCAGCTTCTGATAAATATTTAAAGATGACCGTACTTTGCTTATTTATTTATTTTTTACTGTTGATGTGCGTGTATTACAGCTGCGGGCTGTTTTTCCCTTTGTGCGATGTTATCGCAAAAACATAACGCAATTACAACAACAACAAAAAATAAAATACATGGTTTCCCATGATAAGATTTATGGAAGTTGCTCAGATTAGTCATAAAGGGATCGATACTAGGTGGTTTCACTCGGAACAGATTTTACAAGGTAACTGGAGGAGTGTGAAAATGGTTGATATGCTTGGTGGATGCAGAGTAAAACAAATGTGGGCTATAAGAAAGCAAAGGGGTATTCGTCATGTGCGGAGACGCTCCTTCGGCTCTCAGGTTCATCGCGGGCCGCCATCAAATACAGGTAAAATCATAGTATGTACAGCAGGCGGGAGGTACAGCCGAATGTCGCGCTGACATAATAGCAGATGCTCGATCTCATTACGGAGATGGGACCCCTAATGTATCGATTTGTCAGAAAAGGGATATGGTTGGATATCCCATAATAAATGCAGGCAGAGGTGTAGACCGGAGCCCTGCGTGGAATAGATGGGTTTTTGGATACAGTGAGCATGGGAAAGCCAACCACAGCCCCGTCATATGGGGAATCTACGATGACGGTTATTTGCGAAGTTACCCCTTCGGTGGCCAGCGGTCAGGCTAATTATAAAAGTGGTAACAAGGCGCTGGATCCACATAAAGAACAAATAAGTTGCTTATAAATGCAGAAATACGGTGGCAGGAGGGATTTGCAGAGCACTGCACTGCTATGATTATTAAAGGTTACTGGGGCAAAAAGAAAAACAAAACATTCAAAGATTTATATAGTTTAGTATTGAAGGAACGCAGGCAAATCTGTGGTCACATGACTCTCCCTCGAGATATAGCCACACCCCTTATTACACGGGGTTATTCCATATAACTAAATAGATTATGCTTGGTGTTTACATGTTTGATATTGGATAATATATTATTAAAATGTAAATCTTATTTGCATGCAGAATTTGCATCACAGTTAACTTTTACCTGATTTAAGGTGATTGATTTGTTTTAAATTATTTTGTGGGAGTATACCTGTCCCGTGCATCATTGGGTAAAATCACACTTTACCTCCTACTTTGTCACGCAGCCACAGTGATGTACCTGAACAGTATGAGCGTGAGCTGGACCTCACGGGTACAGAATATTCTGACGTTAAGCAAACTCCTCACCATCGCCGTTATCATCATCCCAGGGATGGTCCAGCTCTTCAAAGGTACAGTGCTGTCAAGCCATGGTTACCAATTTCATGAAGACATCAACACGCGATGACACATATTCCAGGCATCTTATTTGCGGGGTGTTTCCTGCTTCCCAAATGATGCATCTGTGTGACATTTCTTGCTGCAGGTGAAACGAAAAACTTCGAGAATGCATTTGACTTCAACAATGTCCAAATGTCGGGGCTTCCCTTGGCATTTTACTCGGGAATGTACGCATATGCTGGATGGTGGGTGACACATCCTGCTATTATTCTTCTCCTTCGCCTTTCCAGCCTCGTTTCTGCTTAAAGACTGATACATAATCAGAAAAATAAATCACTCACATGGCAACCAATCAATGCCCTTCCTACTAATTATATGTAGAATTTTAATTTTGATCGGTTTGGTAATGCAAAACATTTAAGTTGTTTGATATTTATTGTAAATTAAAGGTATTCTGAGAATGCGTAGTTATTTATATTTGTTTGTTATTCTTTTAAAAAGTTTGAGCATTTCTCTTGCTCTGTACTGGATGGTCTTGACATAGTACTTCTTTACCCTGCAGGTTTTATTTGAATTTCGTTACCGAGGAGGTAGAAAACCCTGAAAGGTATGTTTTCACTTCAGACAGACAATCTGATATTTTAAGGGCTATTAGACTGTCCAGGAGATCAAAAAGTAGAAAATAACTTTCTCTTTTCTCATTATTTTGACGAAACTTTATGTATTATGGCTTTTTAAAGCACAGAACGGACATCCTGATAAAAACACCCGGTGGTTAATCTCTGCATAACGAGCCTGTGAATTTGATAACACGCAAACACAATACCTGCTGCCCAATAATATCTACAATAGACCACTTTATGAATGTTATCTCTTGCGACTGACATAAACAGTACGGTATTATGTATAGTTTATTATTAAGTTTAATGTGTCATCTTCTTCTTCTTCTTCTTCCTACTTTAGCCGCTTTCCCAATCCCCTTCTGTGCCGCCATTCCTCGTAGGTTGCTAGAGATGGTGGTTTAGTGGCTCATCGCTGGTGAACTTTTGCAAGCGCCGAGCAGCGTAAATCATAACCAGCATCTGCAGCTAAAGGCTGCAGCGTGCGCTGCGTTTTTGTGGTTGTTTTAATATTTAATTGGGAAGCTGGAGGTGCGTAGTCAGGGCCAAACAGCCAGAGAATCACTGCCGTTTTCTTTACACCACAAAGCAAGCGCGGTCGTTAATATTCTCAGATAATCCACCGGGCTCTGAGGTTATTTTTCAATTATTAATCCCCTAGTAAAAGTGTGCGGACCACTTCAGTTTGCAGATCAGCAGGTGTTGATGCAATAAATGTTCATTTACCTAGTCAGCTAGTCAGTGTAAATCGAGTTAATCTGCTTTTTACATGCTCCTGAATAAAGTGTTGATTTTCTCACGATCTTCTGTTTCTTGCTGATTTCTGTGCTTTTGATTGTATTGCTTCGCTATTTCAGATCATTCTCTAATGCAGTGGCATTTAAATTCACTGGCAACAGTCTGTACAAATTAATACGATGTTCACATAGGCGCTGGCGAAAAAGAACCGTTGTTGTATTTAATTCTTATATCAAATGTGCCCTACGGTAGACTGTTAAGCACAGCATGTCACATAGGCAGTGAAGTTGCGTAATGGCCGTCTGTGGTTGTACCTTTGGCCATAACGTCCAATTCAAGACAGCACTTACGCACATATAGTGGTTCCAGTGCATTTCAGGGGACCTTGTTTGAAAGCCTTCCAGTAATATTGTCCAATTCCTTTGTGGTACATGTTTGCATCGTCCTACAATCGAAAACTCCCACATTGCGCATCGTGGCTCTACTAAGCAGGGTTACTGAAGATAAGTTGCTCTTTTTCAGAACTGTCCCTCTTGCCATATGCATCTCCATGACGATCGTCACCTTCTGCTACGTGCTGATCAACGTGGCCTATTACACGGTGATGTCTGCCGAGCAGCTTCTGACGTCAGAAGCCGTAGCTGTGGTACGTACTCAGCTAGGAATCCTGCAGTGTAGAATATGACAGAATAGAATATGTTTATTGTCATTGTTCAGTGACCAACAGAATTTGTCAACCCCTCCAGTGACAATACAGAAGAAACAATAAAAGGAAAATATAAAGTATATGCAAAAAATTTATGGTAGCACTTTCCGTAGAGCACCCATGTATAATAATTGATACTTCATTGATCCCATGGGGAAATTCTGTTTATGCCTCCCTCAACTTGCGCTTTGTATGGAAGAGTTAGGGCAGTCACCTGTAGTGGCACCCAGGGGGCTGGGGGTTAAGGGCCTTGCTCAAGGACCCACAGAGGTGCCGAAGCTGAGTTAGAACCGGCGACCTTCCGATGACAGGCACAGCCCACTGAGCCACGTGTTGCCCCCTAATTATGTGTGATAGATAACTTCATAATGCATTATAACGCATTCATAAAAAGGGGAAAGGGATTAATTGTCATTGTTAACGCCATAGCACACAGTGCACAACTACTGTAAATGTGTCCTCTGGATATAACTCATATGTCACATTGTGACATAGCAGGGGCAGTTAATTCAGCACCTGGGGAGCAGTGCCTTGCTCAGGGTACTTCACTGAATGCACATCCCGAGCCATAAAGTCATAAAGTGTTACACACATTTATCAAACACATTGTAGCCATGTTTATTATTGATTATGAATGCTTTATGAAGCTACCATCTATAATGCACTATAGATCCCTTTATAGCATTATAATGGTCGGTATAAGCATTAAGGATGCTTCGTACTGCATTATAAAGGTATCTATAGTGCATTATAGGTGAGAGATTCATAGAGCATTCATAATGCATAATAAACATGGCTATAATGTGTTATGCCTTTTTATAAATAGTTCTAGCCATGTTTATAATACGTTATGAATGCATTACTATGCATTATGAAGGTATCTAAAAAGCATTATGATGAGTGCTTTAAGCAGGGCAGTGGTGGCTTAATGGTTAGGGAAGCGCGCTTGTAATTGAATGACTGCAGGTTTGAATCCCCGACCGGCAAGATACCACTGAGGTACCCTGAGCAAGGTACTTCTCCCCGGGCACTGAATTAGCTGCCCCCTGTTATGTCACGACATCACAGATGGGTTAAACGCAGAAGACAAGTTTGTTGTTGTGCGCAGTGGTATGTCAACGATGACAATTAATCACTAAAAAAGTTACCAAAGATATATGAACATTAAGACATTAAGTAATTTACAAGGATAAGAAAGGTGAGTCGTCCTTGTTGTGAATCCCTTAATGCATGTATATTTATAAATTTGGTCACAGTAATGCAGTAGTTTGTGTCGCATGTATTGCCCTCCCACTGGCCGACTTCTGCTTCTAACTCGTTTGCAGACTTTTGCAGAGAAACTTTTCGGCAGCTTCTCCGTCGCTGTCCCCGTCTTCGTCTCCCTGTCCTGCCTGGGCTCCATGAACGGCTCCTTGTTTGCCATCTCAAGGTGGGCGGAGTCTTTAACGAGTCGATATTTAATCGCTTTAATGATACCACACCTAGAACTTGGATTCTACTCATCCAGTATGGATGATAAGAGTCCGCATGGTGGTGCAGTGCTTCATTACCACTGCCTTGCTTCTCAGGGAGATGGGCTCCATTCCCTGCCATGGGGGTATGTGCGTGGAGTTTGCATGTCCTGCCCTTGTCATCATGGGGTTTCCTCTGTCACCCCCTCCACCCCATCCTGGGTTATTCCTTGAGCCAGCAACAGATTGTCGGCCCTTGTGACCCTGAATAGCAGAAGGAGGCATAGAAACTGGATGGATGTGGATATTCTGATGAGTGCAGTACTACATCCATGCAGACAAAGTAATATTCCTCAATAGCTACTCAATTGCAGATTTATTTATCGTTATTTTGTATATTTTATGCCTTCTTTGGCCTCCTTTTACTAATTTACTATTTTTAGTTACTATTTTACCGTTTTTACTTATTATGTAGTCATTTCATTGCCTACATCTACCACTGTTTGCTGCTCTGTTGTGAATTTGATAAATAAATTTGATTTAACAGCTCACCAATAATATTGATCATGAACCATAAACACCATTTATAAATCTGTTATTTAAAGCTGAAGTGTCACCTATGGATTAATTCTAGGCTGTGGAGAGCAAGTCAGTTCTTTACTAACTGAATCCATACTGATCCATCTATATATCCATCATTCCATCCATCCATCAATCCATCCACTGCCTGCCACATTACCCCTGGTGTGGCTCACATTTCGACACGTCACTTGCCGCTTTACTCAGCTATATTGTGTGATCCTGGTTTTGTTCCTTCAGGATGTTTTATGTGGCTTCTCGAGAAGGTCAGCTCCCGGAACTCCTCTCCATGATCCACATTCGCCGGCACACCCCAATCCCTGCCGTTTTAATACTGGTGAGGACGAAAATGGCGTCACACTTCTATACGCCCCTAATTAGAGATATAATTACTAATAAGTTGGCCTGTCACTGAGTACTTGCCTTTGTTTTCTGATTCCTCATAATCACTTAACTGTAAACAGTAGGTGTCGTTACTAACACTAAATGCTAAGCTAACACATGTGACATTAGCTACCACCGGAGGGTGACAGACACTAAATGACTGCTGAGCTGTTTCTCACTCATTTTCTGCGCTCTTTCCTTTGCAGTATCCATTGACGATACTGATCCTGTTTTCAGGGGACATCTACAGCCTGCTCAATTTCATGAGCTTCATGCGTTGGCTCTTCATAGGGATCGCTGTCCTAGGACTAATATACCTCAGATATAAACGGCCGGAAATGGACCGTCCCTTTAAGGTAATGCTTGGCGGTGACCCTGAAATCCTGAGAAGATAATTAGAGTCACTTTACTTCAAGATTATTTTCAGAGGGAGGTCTAAACAGTCGTTTAACATCACTGTCAGTAGGTAACAGCAATGCAAATATAATGCCTTCTGACAGCCTGTAATTACTGTTCCCGGAGGTTTTGCTTAGGGGGGGTTACCTCATGCTTATTTCAGCGCATGTGGCATTGAATTTTCTAGTCAAATCTTGTGGAGGGGGCGGGGGGAATACATATAAACACAAATTTTAATATTTTATAT
>JAODJX010000015.1:2537397-2551638 GCA_026776945.1 Isichthys henryi
CCCGGAGGAAACCCCACGACGACATGGGGAGAACATGCAAACTCTGCACACATGTGACCCAGGCGGGGATTCGAACCACTGCACCACCATGCCTTGATCCTTGATCCTATATCTCGTTTCGAAAATGTATTGATAGTAATGTCTTAATGACTTTCTACATTTTTAAAATAAATTCACTTTCATTCTGAGAAACTACACTCACTCCACTACATTTCTGATCCCAGGCACAAGACACTGTTTTCAGTAATTTAATTTCCATTGTGTATTAACAAGGAGGATTTCATTGACTATAGTAAAATGTTTTGCGCCTGCAAATTCTGGGTATTTTTAAATGTTTATCTACATGTGAAATCCTTTCATCACCAGAAAGTGTGGCGACATTTCTGAAAGGATGCTGTCAACAATGTGACTGAAAGTGGAGGACAGATATTGACAAAATATCTGGAAAATAACAAAATTAAAAATTTTGCCCCTGAATGCATGTATTCAGCTCATTGTACCAACCCTGATTTTTCTAATCAATTCTCAAGCTCTTGCAAACTGGAAATAGCATAAATTAGGGCAGAGAGATATATATGCAACACACTGTGTATTTCAGACTAGTATATAAATGTCAGTTCCTGCTAACAGAGGATGTTTGTGGCTCTAATGGGACCAAATAATTGTTGATATCCCATTGCAGATAGATGAATAATTATTACTTAACCTGCTGACCACCAGCTATTCTGAACAGCCCATTTAAAAATGTTACAGTAAGAAAATCCAGTACTAAGCTTTACCTGGTTCTCAGTCTTTAGCTTATCTCCAGTATATATTTATATTGTTTGGACCTGTGTGGCATGCAGGGAATTCATCTAGACCCCTATAACCACACATAGGAACCTTCAGCATTATATCAGCTTTGTATTTACTTAATGGATACATCGTTTTATTTTCTCATTTTTAAAAAAAAAAGCATTACGTGATTTTCTACTTTAGTTATCGTCTTTGTCTGGGACACAAGTCTGCCCATAGTCATAACTACTGCACAGCTGTGTAAACAGTGCCATCAAAATGTTTCAGTTAATTTATTTCAGAAGATTGGTGTCTATCCCCCCACCCGCCATTCCTCTTTTCACCGGTTAGCCTGATTACTTGTCTGTGACCAGCCTCGACAATTCCTCTCTAGTTAAATTAATGCTACTTTTAGTTTGTCCTTTGTTCCGTTAAATTATCCGACCTATGATTGCCTGCAATCCCAAAACAGCTATAAGCAAATGCCATTTAAAATAATGAGACATGGCACTGTAGAATTCTAATGAAAATAAACAAGTTCTCCACATAAAAAAAAAGTTTGTAATATTCCAAAGACATCTTAAAGCAGTTGTATAGCAAAAGCCTACATCAAAGTGATAAAAGTGCCGCAAAACAGCAGAGGTTTCTAGGTCTCTGTGGAGGCATTTCTATAGATTTTAATTGTTCACACCTGATTTTGATTAGACAAACGAGCCTTTGGGCAAGGCGGCTGAAGCAAGGCACAGGGGGTGTAATCATGTGACTGAATGTGAAAAGTGACCATCTACTAAATCATTGTGTAGAAATATTAATTTTTTAACAGCCACCAGCAGGTAAATGAATCTAGAAGATCCTAAAAAAACACCTAAATAACCATTATCAGTTCAATAATATCTATGCACCCTAAAACCAGCCTAATCGCCTTGCTAACTCTCATTCTATACACAGATACATGTTATTAAACTTCAGCTTTAGCTAAGAAAGACCGGCAGTCATCTGAAGTTGATCTGTACTATATTGCAAAAAGTATTGGGACACCCCTCCAAATCATGGAATTCAGGAGATCCATTTGCTTCCATAGCCACAGGTGAATAAAATCAAGCACCTAGACATGCAAACTGCTTCTGCAAACATTTGTGAAAGAATGGGTCGCTATCAGGAGCTCGGTGAATTCAAGCGTGGTACCGTGATAGGATGCCACCTGCGCTATAAGTCCATTCGTGAAATTTCCTCGCTACTAAATATTCCACAACAACTGCTAGTGGAAGCAATCGGGAGCCACAGCAACTCAGCCACGAGGTGGTAGGATACGCAAAATCACACAGCGGGAAGAATGCGTGTGGAGGCGCACAGTGTGCAGAAGTCGCCAACTGTCTGCAGAGTCAAACTTCGTGTGGCCTTCAGATTAGCTCAAGAACAGTGCATAGAGAACTGCATGGAATGGGTTTCCATGGCTGAACAGCTGCATCCAAGCCTTACGTCAGCAAGTGCGATGCAAAGTGTCAGATGCAATGGTGTAAAGCACCTCACCACTGGACTCCAGAGCAGTGGAGATGTGTTCTCTGGAGTGACGAATCATGCTTCTCTGTCTAGGAATCTGATGTACAAGTCTGGGTTTGGCAGTTGCCAGGAGAAAGGTACTTGCCTTACTGCATTTTGCCAAGTGTAAAGTTTGGTGGAGGGGGAATTATGGTGTAGGGTTGTTTCTCAGGGGTTGGGTTCCAGTGAAAGGAATTTTTAATGCTACAGCATTCAAAGCCATTTTGGACAATTTCATGCTCCCAACTTTGTGGGAACCCTTTGGCCACTTCCTGTACCAACATGACTGTGCACAAGTGCACAAAACAAGGTCCATAAGGACATGGATGAGCGAGTCTGGTGTGGAGGAACTTGACTGGCCTGCACAGAACTCTGACCTCAACCCAAAAGAACACCTTTGGGATGAATTAGAGTGGAGACTGCGAGCCAGACCTTCTCATCCAACATCAGTGTCTGACCTCACAAATGATCTCCTGGAAGAATGGTCAAAAATTCCCATAAACACACTCCTAAACCTTGTGGACAGCCTCTCCAGAAGAGCTGAAGCTGCTATAGCTGCAAAGGGTGGGCCAACTTCATATTAAAGCCTGTGTATTAAGAATGGGATGTCATTGAAGTTCATGTGTGTCCTGGGTTCGACATTAAACTGCATCCGGCCCTCACAACTGCTCGATTCAAACAAGCACGGTATCTTTCTGCTCTCCGCAGGAGTAGCTCTACTGCAGCCACCTAGAGAAGGGCTGCATGGGCCATGAAGGAGATGGAGGAAATCCTTTGGGAACCCCATCCCCAGTAGGTTGAAAGCGTTGGAGAGTTAATAGGGTCAGGCTTGTTGGGAATCGAGGCAGGTGTGGTGGTGAGGCATCACCTGTTGTATGGCGGCACTTGGATCCCAGTTTGAGGCGATCCATTTGGGTAGGCGTGTGGAACATCTTGTCTCTCCGTCAAGATGAACATCTTCCTCTGTTGTCGGGGAGCTTCGTAAACTCCGCATAAACTCAGGCTGTCCTCCTGGCAATGCAGAGAAGGTGATCCAGAGATCACCTGGATTGTGGCAACTACAGTGGGATAACATTGCTTTCAGTGTCACGTAAGGTCCTTGTCTTTGTTGATTTTTGTAAAGCATTGAACTCAGTTGATCAAGTTGTCCAGTGGGACATCCTGAGACTTTGCGGGATCCCCCTGAAGTTGCTGGATGTCATGGCCGGCCTGTTCACTGGTACTGTGATTGCTGTGCAGAGTGGAGGGAGAACATGTGTGCTTTTCCCAGTTGATTCTGGGGTTCGTCAGGGGTGTTCAATGCTTGCATGGACTGGGTGTTAGGCAGGGTTCTGGGGTCCAGCAGCTGTGGGGCTTCATTGGTGAAGAAAGATTTACTGATCATGACTTTGCAAACGATGCTACGATCTTAGAGCAGTCAATTGAGGCTCTTATTGAGGCTCTTGAGAGACTGAGTCTGAGGAGTCTGAGTGTCTGGGGTTGCGGGTGTCCGTTATAAAGACCAAGATCCAGGCATTTAATGACTTCTTAGGCACAGCTATCACTGGTGTGTCATTCTGCGGGGAGAATGTCAACCTTATCGGGAGATTTACCTACTTCAGCAGCGACATTCAGGTCTCTGGTGACTCTTCCTATGAAGAGCATGGGGGGCTTATGAGGTCACTGGAAAGGGGTGTGTGGTGCTCTTGATATATTTGCAAGAGGACGAAGGTCCAAGTCTTCAGAGTTCTGGTGTTCCCTGTCTTGTTGTAGGTCTGTGAGACATGGACGCTATCCAGAGAGCAGAGACTGGACTCCTTCGGTACTGTGTCTTTTTGGAGAATCCTTGGGTATTGCTGGATTGACTTTGTGTCAAATAAGCGGTTGCATTATGGCAAACTGCATTGTAAGGGAGCGTCAGTTACAGCACTGTGGCCATGTGGCACGTCTCCCTGAAGGTGATCCGGCTCGTGGGATCCTCATTGCTGAGGACCCAAGTGGCTGGACCAGGCCGAGAGGACGCCCACGTGATACCTGGCTGTGGCAGATGGATGGCCATTTTCAGAGAGTGGGACTGGACCGTGTATCTGCCTGGGGGATCGGTGACCAGGAGTTTTGCTGTGTGGTGGGTGTGGCAATGCGTTGCATCAGCACGTACGCCTCAATCTGACCTCACTTGTGTGCAAAGGCAGGTGTCCCAATACTTTTGGCAATATAGTGTATCTTGAATGAATGATAAAAATGGTGATAAAATAGTACTGCTGTTAGATAGGCAGTCCAAGTCTCTCTCCACCTAGAGCTGTGCAGTATGAATCCCAACACATTCACAATCATCCTTCTACTGGTGAAACTGACTATCCATCTACGTTCATGACCCATTTTTTTTATGGGGGGTCAAGGGGTCCCAGAGCTTATCAAACACAACCGGCAAGAGGCAGGGAATATCCCAGTATGGGACTCCAGCACCATTCACACCTACAGACAAAGTGGTAGCTCCAGTTCACCGCAACTTGATTTTGGAACGAGTGGGGGGGAAGAACGGTTGAGTACCCGGTCAAAACCACACAACGACAAGGGAAGAACGTGCAAACTCCACATAGGGTGGCACCTCAAACCCTGGTTTCCAGAGGCGTGTGGCTATCGTGCTAATCATTGCACCACCAAGTCACCTGATTGTGACTGTTTTACATGATTTTTTTAAGTTTTACAATTGCCAAGGTTTGATATTGAGTGCCTTTAAATTTCAGAAATAAAAGTCTCATTGAAAATGATGAAATTTGAAATAAGAGTCTGAAACGAGGTCTTTGAAATGTAACTATTCTTCGACACCGATATGCACAGGTTAATATTCTGGGGGAGACCCAGTGGCATCTCCCTTCCCATTATTAGGCTTTTCTCTGATCTCGGAACATTGTCTGACATCCCTGCAAGGAAGGGAAAGAAATCAGGATGTGCACTGTGGCGTCCATCTCCAGGGTAGTGGAGCTGTCGGACGGCGTGCACACACCTTGCTTGTGATTCTGGGGGGGTCTTTTGAAAGCCTGTTCCTTTAGGCTGTCCTCATTTTCCGCATGTATGTGTGCGCGTGGAGGGAACAATGGGCGATTTTTATGAGTTCAAAGTCTTCAAATCCTCAGTCACCTCGCCCCTTTTATTTTTTCTTGCAGGAACATGATGAAAACATCAACGGTCAAAGCATGAAAGCGCCTCACTGAGATCTAGACTGACCCCAAGGCAGCAGGGAAATTGTTTGTGATTCACACGTCTGCTGTAAGACGGACGTCTACTTTGAGGGACAGAGTTGCGATTGTGGTTTTTGTCTGATTCTCTTGAGACCGTGGTACATTGTGTTTGGAGGCCACATCAACTGGCATACATCTGACCAACAAAAAAAAAACGAGACAAGAAAGTTATAATGAAAAAGTTGTGCATGAAGCTACACAATCTCATGCTTAGCCACAGTGGACTGGGAAATTCGCTTAAAAATTACATATAATTTTGGCAATTCAATCCTGCATGTCGACTCTATCCTGGTAATAATAAACCTGAAGTATTTACTCCCTGTGGTTCCTTTCAAACACTGCAGGTGTTCTCTGTGAAATGTTGGTTATTTTGGCAAATTTCTGTTATACAAAAGAGTGTACAAGGTAAAGGTCAGATTTGAGGTACACTTCTGCAAAGGCATTCATTTATGATTCAAGACATACTTTTAAACTCAGGATTTCAATGGGAGCTATTAAAAGTATATCAAGCTGTATACGTTCCTGATCAGTCCCTAAGCTTTTTCATAAAGATTTTCCAAAGATGTCATAGATTTCTATGCTATGCACAGGAGGCTTTAAAAAATAGCGAAAAATATAACCGATACTGGTGAATAGCGGCGTCCAAGCACAATGAGGCAGCTGTGGCCTCAAAGCAGATTAAAGGAAAATAAAACTCATGCGTTAGCTGGTAACTCACACACTGTAGGACCACACACACCAGCAAAAATGGCCATGATTGGCCATTGTTAAGCCAGTAAGAAATCTAATTGGCTGATGGAGGCCATGTTGTTGAAAATTTCATGACAATACTGAAAATATTAGCTTAGGGTTAAACAAGGATAGCACATGCAGAAATGTTGCACCTGATACTGCAGTGTGGTTCACAAGATCCTCTCCTACATGTTTGTAGGGTTACTAAATGCTCATTTACAACAAACCTTTCTTTATGGAAAAAAAGTGCTTTTGGTTTATAGGTGAAACAATGAATATATGAGTATTGAAGGATGAATGCCCTCCTCCCACATACAAAGCTGGTAATCAGTGGTCATCGGAGCTGGAAAGTTCAGGTCCCTAAATTATAAATCAAGACTAAGTTTTTGTTTCAGCCAACCAGTTGAGTATAAAGAGTCACAGGATACTCAAAACGGTGGCCTGGATTTGTACTTTCTGGACCTTACCTTTCCACCTCTGCTGGTCATACTGAAAAAGTAGAGAGAGTAGCTAACCTGAACATTTTAGCCAGCTGGCCTTCATTGGGATTCAAGTACTGGACCCATGTTATTCTCCTCTATAGCGGAGAGGATGTTCCTGAAGAGGAAGTGTGCAATCACAGGCAATACCCATAATGCAGCTGGTTTAGCTTTAGCTTACTATACTCTACAATTTCTGGGTAATTCTGATGCACGTGCCCCCTGCACTTATATGTTGCAGTGGGGAGGGGGGGCTATTTCATTTTTATGCCTGATCCTGTCCCCAGTCTCATTCAGGGCTGTTTGATTTGAATACCGAAGCACACAGGGGGTTCTGTCTTCTGCTTTACACGTCCCAAGTTTCATATGATTTTTCTCGGCTGTAAAAGTGATGTATTTATGACGATTTTAACACGCACTGGGTGGTCACTGGAAAACACAGAAAGAGTAAGAATAATTTACCGCAGTGTGTCTGTTAAAACTGCAGTGTACGTGTTACATGTGTGGTTATGCATTGCAGACATAACACACTGTACAGTATGTCTCACAGTCATGCACATGGTTTGTTTTCAGATAATACATCTGCTCAGTCTGGTCTTGGCTGGAGTATGTATGTATTAAACACTGTTCCCCGGTCTTATATCTTTGAGACATAAATGTTTGAATGTGAGGAGGGTCCAACTGATTTATACAGCTGCAGTAGTAAAAACAGTCCTGTATGTCATGAGGGCTGTGATTCTTATACTAGCTGACATCAGAAAATAGCCGCAGTTTCCAGGATACCCTAGAAAACCAGACCATCTAGAGAACTCCTGCAATACAGCAGCCATAACATGAAAACAGTGAAATTCTGCAGTGTTTGATAATATAACATTTGCGTGAAGTTGACTGTTCTGTACACAGAGACTTACATTTTTTCCACTGGATATGAACATCTATAAAAATATTAAAGTGACTTTCTGCTCTGAAATCTATAGTATCATTCTACTTCAAAGCGAATTGATGAATCAGGGATCTGGGCCGAATCAGAATGTTACTCGATGCTGAAGATTCAGGAGATGTTACTGGCACACCTGAGGACTCCGATGAAGCTCCCCGTGGGTCATGATGAGCTGGTTCCTCTCATTCTGCACCACTCTTGAATTCAATATTTTTTTTTTCACATATGAACTTGGTATCTATGCTATGACCTCTGTAAGATCTACTGTACTGGTTCAGTTTAATATAATTCATTCCATTCTGCTAAACAAATTGCTTATGCGATTCCATTAACTCATCGAAGCATTCCAAAACTTGCTCTGCATTCTTATTTTAAAAGGAAAAGCAAAATGTATTTCTTATGAAAATTTATTTTATAATGTGGTCATTCTAATGGAATGTCGGAGTGACATTACAATGTCCTGAAGGCCTCATGAGATATTGCCACATTTTAAATAAAATATTTTGCAATGCACAACTCTTTTTGAAATACAAAGAAATCAGTAAATCAATTTTCATTCTAGTATCCAATAATGAAACATTCCAGTGGGCAAGTCTGGCTTATTTGTTTTTTCAATGAGAGGAATTTTGTCTAACCTTATAGAAAAGGTTACAAGAAGTTGAAAATCCAGTGTAATCTAGGGTTTTGAGGGCTGTTAATGACGTAACTTATCTGACTTGCCCTGAAAGCTTTGAAGTTACACATGAGAACTAATGCATTTTTCAAGAACCACTACAAAGTTTGCACTTAAAGGTAAACAACTCCTGTAAGCCTCGTCACGAAATTAGTTTATCTCAAAGACTTCAGAAGTTAAAGAACAGATCCAATAATATGGGCTTGAATCATCTCAACCAAGGATAATACGCGTTGTTATTTCACATGAAAGAGGAGAGATTTGGAAAAAAAAATATATAAAAATCTGAATCAACATGTTTCGGGGAAGATTTGAAAACTAGGCCAAGAACAGCATCGCTAATGTCCCATGGCAGTGTCTGCAGTCAGGGGAGCCACCAACCAAAGACGCTCTCACCCTCGGGAGGTAATTTTCAAAGCTTAGACAATTCTTCTGAGGAAATATCCCTGCGCAAAATTTACATAAAATCCTTGCATCTGAGCAAAACAGGCCAGTTGCAAATTTGTCAGACTTGATACCTTCTCAGAGAGACAGTTCTGGATGAATGTAAATACAGAGATACTACAGTCAGCTATTATGGAGAGCAAAGTCACTTTTTCTTTCTTGAAGGCTGGGGATTGACTTATCGCCCATTGCACCATAAATTAGGGTTATAATTACATTCAGTTTAGTACTGTATGAACTTTTCAACAAACGTTTACATAAAATGTTAGCAAACACAATAAGGCCCCAGCAGCTAATGTTGCTTGTACCTCTTTTTATGTGGAGCACCTGACTCATCCATCCATCCATCCATCCATCCATCCATCCAGAAAGATGTTGAAAGACAGATAGAAGTATGAAAGCAGCTATGTGGCAGGTACCTTAGCACTGCTTGAAATACCCTGAGCATGCTAACCCTTCCCAGTATATACCATCATGTCTGAGCAGAGCAGTAGCCAATCAGCTGCTGTGTTCCAGCAGTGGTCTTTTCACATCACCTTTCTCAACCATTTAAAAGAAAAAGGAGCCTTTTGAATAATGGCCATCCATCCATTTTCTGTATCTTCTAGTTCTACTCGAGGTTTTTTTTTTTTTTTTTTTTGGGGGGGGGGCAGCAGAGCCAATGGTTGCAAGACAGGGTGCAAACCAGGATGGGGCACCCACACCTTTCACACCTATGGGCAATTTAGTAACTCCAATTAATCTCAGGACATTTTTGGACTGGGCAGGGGGGACTCCACCCTGAGGAAACCCCACCCTGAATAAACCCCACCCTGAGGAATCCTCACAATGACACGGGGAGAACATGCAAACTCAGTCATCTCAACATGAAATCAGGCCTGTTGTACATGTTAAGTATCCAAGAGGGGGTTTCTACACAGTGGTAGGAATAGCTTAAAGTAAACAAACAGTGTGAGGCGTCTGGTCAGTGTGATCCGGGCAGCAGAAGCACGCCTGTCTCTTTAGGAGGAGTTAGGTGGCCAGGTTCTGTGATACTCATTGTTTGCGTTTTACAATCCCTCCCCCCCAGAAATAAGTACATATTGGTATGCTCCGCTTTGGCTCATCCCCTGTAACCCTAAGCCCTTCTCAGTTCTAGTCTCCAAACCTCCTCCAATTCACCTGACTGAGCTAAAGTGCAGTGGTCCCAGTTCCTCCATTTGATATTTACGTCTGTTGGCTCCAACCGCAGCGGACCCCCACCTATCCCCGGAGAGAGAAACCCACCAATAAACCTGCTTATCTTTGCCACATCCCTCTATTACAGGCAAGTGTTCGCCATGGTGACCGCAGTCATGTGATATATCGGCCTCCTTGGCTCGAATGCTGTATCTGATAAAAACTTATGCATAGACGAGATATAAGGACAGATTTTTTTCAGTGCTGTTCGAATTTTCCTGGTAAAAAACCCCCCCACCATATCCACCCCAAACTGAGCTCTTTGTGCAATATCTCACCCGTCATAAATAAATATGGGGGGGGTTTAGCTGTGATTTCTTGGCTTCTCACAAGAGACTAACAGCAGCCTCTTCTGTCACTGATATCCTGTCCCTGTGGCCTGATATTAGAAATCACAGGACATCCTTGTAAGTGACAAGGGCTAATGAGGGCAACTATCATTTTGCATTCACTAAATATTTTCTTTATTTCCCAATTATTTTTTAATGTCTGCTTAATCATGGAAATCCCATTTTAAACAATTAATATGACTAGAAAGAAAACCAGTTGGGAGTGACGTACCTCATAATATTATTATTAATATAAAAATATTACAGAATTTTGTTTTTATACTCGTATTATATATAAAAAAAGCTGTTATACCAAGTATGTGCTGCATTAATACATAGATGTTCATGTTCAATATGTAATTCAACTACATTTATTTATTTAGAAGTTTCATTTTTTATCCAGAGTAAAACATAGTTGAAAGCAGGGAGCGACACTCCCCGCAACAATCGGAGATTAAGGGCCTTGCTCGGGGATACACTTCTGAAACAGCTTTACTGATAGTAGGATTTGAACCAATGACCTTCTGATCACAGACACAGCATTGCAACC
This sequence comes from Isichthys henryi, assembly GCA_026776945.1. Classification (NCBI taxonomy): domain Eukaryota; kingdom Metazoa; phylum Chordata; class Actinopteri; order Osteoglossiformes; family Mormyridae; genus Isichthys; species Isichthys henryi. Next base: position 2,548,297 of record JAODJX010000015.1, read on the forward strand.
CAGTGACCCACACAGCACTGGCTTCCCAGCTGTTTCCATAACCGCTTACCCAATGCAGGGTCACAGTGAGCCTGAAGAGTATCCTCGGAAGCTCCAGGGACGTCCTGGATGGCGAACCAGTTCTCAAAGTCATTTTTAAACCAATGTGCCTCTGTCACTAAACAAGCCAATGAGATAAGCCTTTGACAGACACATGACAGGGAACGAACGCAAAATAAATCAGACCACGATGTTTATGATCGATGTATATTTTTTATTAGCTATTAAATCAACCGGAAAAAATAATGAGATGCTTCAGCTACAGGGAATTTTCGGCTTATGAATCAAGCGAAATAGTAAAATCACAGCATAAAAATAATATACTCCTTGGTCTTATACCACTGTGATTGATAGTCACACATGGGCATTTTTCACAGTGGAATGTGCCATAGATCACCGTAATGTTAGTCACAAAGGGAAAGACTCATCAGGATGAAAGATGAACCACAGTCAGACTCATGGACCTCCCTGTTGGTTACATATGCGGCAGTTATCTTGCACTCGGTGTTAAAACTATAGAGCACTTATAAGTACAAAATAGGCTGCGGTAGGAATGAAAATCTACAAGAGTATTGATCAAAGGGTTTCACGTATCTTGCCATCAAAAGGATCATAAACATCGGCTGATTACTGTATAACCATGGCAGAATCTGGAAAACTCCCGGAAGCACAATACATTCACAATTTGCATCTAAATCAATGTCGGACTGCAAATTGTGCTCTACAGTAAGTGCACAACGGAGACTACAGCACTACCGTCTTGGAAGATGATCTTCCAGGTACACCTGCCCACTCTTTGCAAAAGAGAAATTTTAATAAATGCCCTGTTTATTTTTCTTTCGATAGGTGCTGCCCCTATGGTGTCAAGATAAACAAAACAGACATAATTTCATGGAACATACATGAACATTTATTGGTTCTTTGGTTGTACTGAAATGACAGGTTTGGGTCCACATGGGTATTCCAGTAGTTAATTATGCAAAATATGAACTCTGTCCAAGGCTCGCTTTTTTATATTTCACTTTCTTTGAGCAAGTCTTGGGTCGAACATGCACCGTATTATATTTCAAAAGGGCGAATGTGCTTTTCTTTGGTCATGTGAAAGGCTTCCAAAGGAATGAAATGAAGGAGTGCAGATGAAGGGGCCATCTCCCCCCCACCGAGCAGAATTGGATCCTTCAGGCATGAACGGAATATAATTCGAGCAGAAATACCCCACCTCCCCCCACCTCCGCAGGAGGGGTAGCATTCCCTGCAGCCCGCATAGAAACAAAGGAGTCTTAGCCATTGTCCGGCTGTATATACAGCATCTCTAGACGTGTGTCTCTCGTTCTTTAATTATGGGATGTCATATTTGGCATAAAATACCTATTTCTTTTTTGGCTTTTGAACACGGATGCACTGGGGGTATAGGATAAATGTTCTCTGCAATGTACGTGTTTCAAATCGAGACTCAGCTATAACGTGACATCTGTGATGTATTTATTGGTGCATGATCAAATAAAATTAGTAAACGTGGCTGAGCAGTGGGTTTTAATCTTTTATGATTTTATAGAAATGTTGACGAGCCGATTTAGAGGAAGCAAGTGGGATGCCAATACTTTTGGCATGTCACCTAATTAAGAAGTGCCCCCCACACCCCGTATTTGTAAAGTTTCCTCTGGGTATTCCGGCTTCCTGCCTTAGTAGAAAATATGTATGCAAACAGGAGAGTGCATGACCTGTGATGGACTGACATCCCGTCCTATATCACCCCAGCTTCATTCCCCGCTCACTGTGACCCTGCACTCCATAAACGGTTATATAAAAGGGCTGACTGATACTGAGCTTTATGCCAGAAATCAGGCTCCCCCTGCTTCTAGCAGTAATAAAACCTCTTGTAATTAAAGCCCACAGTTGTCTTAAACTAAGCAATAATAATCCCACTGGTACTGAACTATTAACGACATCATGGGTTCTCTCCAACAAAAGACAACAAATGTAATTAACAACAACAAAAGGCAAGAAGAAATGAGGCGCACTCTCCACGGAAACTTCGTTAATATGAGCTAATATGAACTGTTATGCAATGCTTGGAAAAAAAACCCAATTCTGTCCAAAATATATGTAATTTTATAAGCTAGCTAAAAGTCACCCTGAATAATGTCACATTACGTTAAAAATAAAACAGATTCTTTACCAAAGCATGGTTCTGCAAAGCCTGTAAGAACCATAACGACTGCCTTCTGTGACCCAGCATTCCTCAGTCAGGCCACCTCACCGCCACCACGCCCCGTGAGAACGTCACATCATTCGGCAATCTCTATAACGCGACATGACACTTCAGCTTGCCGGGATGTTTAGCCAAATGCAGTCGTAAATCCTAAACACTTTCCAAAGTTTCCTAACAGAATTAAAATAAGTTAATGTAAGAAGACTGTGCCGAAGTCATCCATTTATTTGTAGAGCAAACACTGAATTGACAAAGACAAGTATCATTTAATAATACAACACATTTCTACATAGTATGCTAATATATTATGGCAGAGAAATACACTTACAGATGAAGGCATTTTGAAATAAGTGCATAAATTGAAAATAATTCATATTTGAAAAACGTAATATTTTAGGATTCTTATGAGGTCATATTCTCATTTTCTCAGATCGGATTTGCATTCTTCTATTTGTGCTATAGTCCTGCTGTCGTTCCACTGAACAGAAAATCTTGTGAGACTGGAGAGACTTACAACAGAATTACATTTATTTATTCTGCAGACAATTTTCTGTGAGACAATATAAGCAGGAGTTGGTACACAAAACTGCAAGTCATGCAACAAAAAGCGAATCACTTGGAGTCTGAGAAGCCGTTTAGGGCAAAGCTGAGTACTTTACTTGCCCGTACATACGTACCTACTGTCATGCATGTGCATACATACACACATGCACATGCCTACATACATATGTATGTGTGTGTCAGTATCTATGTATATGAGAGTGATAATGCAAGGTTGTGATTGCTTAGTATGTATGCATGTGTGTACAAAAGTATGTATGTATGTGTAGTATACTTGATAGTGAAATAGCATGTTGTTTTCATACTTTATCCCGTGTATGTTCTGCGTAGGGGGCGGCATGGTGGTGCAGTGGTTAGCACTGTTGCCTTACACCTCTGGGACCCGGGTTCGAGTCTCCACCTGGGTCGCGTGTGTGGAGTTTGCATGTTCTCCCCATGTCGTCGTGGGGTTTCCTCCGGTTTCCCCCCACAGTCCAAAAACATCCTGAGGCTAATTGGAGTTGCTAAATTGCCCGTAGGTGTGCATGTGT
>JAODJX010000015.1:2607681-2622833 GCA_026776945.1 Isichthys henryi
ATTGCTTCCGGGATAGGCTCCGGACCCCCCGCGACCCACTAAGGATAAGCGGTTTGGAAAATGGATGGATGGATAAATACTTTATATTAATAGACAATTGAAGGTATTAATACTATATCAGCTATTGTAGATTTTTAGAGCCGGGTGGATGGGCTTATTTTTAGTAAAATTAAATATTATTCCTCTACTTTCCACTGCTAAAATTAATTTTCAACTAAGGATTGACCCTATCTTTCTAGACCTGTCTAATTATGAATTTTTATCTTAATTGTGTTACAGCAAGTGTAAAAATACATTTAAAAAATACTAGTGAATATAAAATTTTCTACTTTCAATTAATTCTTTATGAATAGTCTTTGTGAGTAATACAAATACAGAAATCACAGCTAAAATGCTATATAAATCAGTATCAGCTTCAGTACGCAGTAATTTATTGTCAAGATTGCTTCATTTTATCCTTTTCTAAAGATAAATGACTAGGATTCCTGCTGCTTTGTAATAAGGGATTCAGTTACTGGTTTCCACATGGTGAAGATGGTGATATTTGACGTGAATCCTCTTCATTAGCTGGTCTTGGGTCAATTTCCATTCACTGCTCTTTCTTGCAAAACACGCGTTTGTAAATTGACACAATTTCACTTGTGATTCTGTTTGATTGAACATGGCATAAATATGAGATCAAAAAAGTTTTAGATCAATAATACATCTTGTACGATTCCAAACCTTGTTACTAAGGTAAACCCATAAAAAGTACTAGTGAAAAATAAGGCAATCTGGCGGCACGGTTTCTGTCAGTAATTGTTCGTACTGCAATTCTGGCTTTCCAATCTGGGATATTGAATAGAACCATAAAAAGGGCCTTTATATCACATTTTTATTGGGGACTTGGGAGGGGGCAGAAAGGAAATGGACATTTTCTGTATTATTCCTGAAGCTAATGAACTTGATGCAAATCAACACAAAGACCTAGATTAAAAAAATCTCCACTGTTTAAGCAAATATTGTGGATGCTCCTGTATGGATGAGAAGATTTTCAACTCCTAGGGGTTAAGAATCAAAATAACAAGAGTGGATTTGGTCATTTTATCTAAAATATTGGGATTTATGATGAATAGAAGGTGACTGTAGATGAATCTTCCTCTGAGATAAAGTATAAATCCACTGAGCATTTTGATGACTGTTGCCCTTTGATTTGGTCACAGCTCTGACAAGTCATCAAAGACGACTGCAGAGTTTGACAGTGCAGCCTTATGTATCCATGGACTCTTCAGGCGACACTGGAAAATAGTTATATCTTTTAGTTAATTGGTATGATTTGTGTTGATGCAGTGAATGCATCCTTCAGTCACAATGGGAACGTTTCACATTTCACATTTTTTCAATGCTGTGTTCAGACTCAATGGAATGTTAGAGCTCAGTGGATACATAAGTGGACTCTTAAATGCATCCTTATAAATGCATGCCGGTGAATAGCAGATCCTCGACAAAAGAAGGGATTCCTGAGGCAGCCTGCATCTCTGTCATCCTTTCTGCCATTGCAGAAGAGGCTCCTCCATTCTTATTCGAGTGTTTGTCAGGTCGTAGGGTCCAGGAGGGACTCACACAGTCCTGGTTACTCATTAACATTCTTGAACATTCTAAAGCTGAGCGTTTCACATCTCCTCAAGAGCTGCCAAGGAAATGCAGAGGTGGCAAAGCAGAGAATGGAGAGATCACTCTGTTCATTAAATGCATATTTAGATAATACGTTAAAGACATATGAACTCCCCTCAGACTGGGCTTTCCTAGGTGATTAAATCTGCACTTAAGCTCAAATTACAGCATCACAATAATAATTAAAATACAACACGGCAGCAATGTTATGTTCATGCAAAGTCGAACTTTTGTTAGTTGTAAAGTTTAGTTTTGTCCTTTGTGCTAATAAGTGTCTCTGGTCCAGTGAAGGGATCACCCTGCCATTATGATATCATACTATGTAAAGTACTGCGTAAATTCCAGTGCTGGTCCAGGGCGTAACGTATAGCTTTTGGTTTAGTGAGCAGCATGGTGCATCTGAGGATTGCACTGAAGCATCACGCCAAACCCTGCAGTGTGTGGAGTTTGTATATTCTGCTGTGTTGGACTGGTTTGCCCCAGTGTCCTTCCGCAGTCCAAATCATACAGTTACGCTAATAACTGTCTCTAAATGAGTATAATTCTATGATGATGTACTTCTGCTTTGCGTTCCATGTCAATCCTAACCAGAATGAGCACTTAGACGACGGATGGTCATTTCTTTCATAGTTTTCCATATGCCTTTTCATTAAGCCTGAATTATACCATCCAAACCTTTAATTCCTCAGCTTGCCACTGAGATTCAGATCGCTAACACACAGATGCACCATCCTATGTCACCCACAGAACACTGCGGGTCTTGCAGAGATATCGCTGACCTCTTAATTGTCAAATCCTGTTGTCTACTGATTTTGACAGAACTGACTTATTGTTTACATTGTTACAAATGACAAGTCAGGGATAAGCATCTAATGGAGAATGTATCAAGGATGTGAATTGCTGTTGCCATGGATACCTTCAGTCAAAATGATTAATATGGACACACAGACAGACATGTAAGAAACTGAGAAGAAAACCTATGGGTGAGATGTGTAATGCATTGTGTCAGCAGCAGTTTTCTTTATTAATTTATTCGTTGTGTTTGCTAATGGTAATTATTGCAGGCTTCGGCCAGAATCACACAGCTGCACGGGCACCAGTGTGCACCCTGGAGGAGTGCAATCATGCCATTATGAGCGGATTGAACGGGGCCCTCTGTTGTTAGTGGTGATATATTCCACACTCTTATGGCTTCTGAATGGGATGAGTGGTGGGCAAGTGGAATTCACTCCAAAAATTAATGAATAAAGTATGCAATTATGCTAACTTTAGCAAGTAAATGAACACTAGTGCTGATTAGCAGTGCCTTTCATTTGTGTGAAACAGCTATGCAAATGTGGAGAATTATTTTTTTTTTCTTTCTCTTTGATGAGACTATTGGGAGTTGAGTGTGTTTGTACATGGTCTACGTAGCATCGATGCGCATGGAGCAACCAAAATAAAATTATGAAAGCGTTTGAAAGTTAGTTTTATTTATCTCATGTCAGCTCTGGTTCAAATTAATTGCTCATTAGCCGAACAATTAAACTTTTAAGTTCGTTTTTAAGAAGAAAGGGGAATGGCAGCACGTTCTAACAAAGTCACATTTAGGGACTCAAAGGTTCTTTCAATGATATATATTTTTCTCTCGTGATTAAAATGTGACTATAGAAGAGTGAAATGCTAATGAATAATTTATCAGTTTTACAGTTTAAATGACTGAGTGCTCAGAGCTATAATACAGCATATTTTAATGTGTCCTGCTTGATTTGGGGTTTTTTGGCCCGTATATTTCTTACGGCCCCCTTTTAACAACCTCCAGACACATAAAAGAGGACGACATATCGCTTAAATCTAAGCCATATCCTCAGACAAAGTGTGCTCTAAAGCTCGATAGCATCAGCTCTTATGGTAGAGTCTTAAGTCCGAAATCCTGCATCAGTCATTTTCAGTTACCTTGTGAAAGGTCTGAGAGAAAACATGTACGTCGTTCCTGTGTACTTTCCATACATGCGTATGCAATTATCAGCTCATATAGTTTTCGACTGAATGTTTTGTGAAGAGCTAAGTCTCCCCTTCCTTTGAGACGGCCTGTCGATTCAAATGGGGGCTTCAGACTGTGGTTGACCGCAAAAGCGTCCAAGTTATCAAATGGAAAGAAAAAATGAATTGAAAGAGACACAGCAGCCAACGTACTTACTGAGTTCTGATACAGATGACAGGAGACTATTGGCTGTACAACATAAATACCATTTATCTCTGACAGGTAGCCACAATTTATCGAGCTTGGTGGTGTTACCTATCCCTGTCAACTTCACGGACATTGAGGGACAAGACTTGAGTCATTGTAATTATATTGCTGATAAAGATTCAGAAATGAAGATTCAGAATTAGCACTTAGACCCTAAATAAATGCAACATGAAAATATAGCAATGAAATTAAAATGAACTGTTAATATATCATTTCTATAGTCTAAGACGTGCCATTTCACCTATATCGTGCTACTTACAGTAGGTATAACCTTACACTTGCTACTAAAATACAAGGTTATTTATATTAAGGAAAGCACATAGTTTTAGTGGCCCTTGGAGTGAAATTCGTAGTAGATTTCTGGCCTATTACTATTTCTCAGATGAGGAAGTCTGAACAGAAAGGCTGGGGATTCTTTATAGCACAGCGAAAGCTGATCTGGGGTCCACAGGAGTTTCCAAATAAACACTGTGAAATTGAGAACACGTGTCTCACCAACAGCACAGCCACAGCAGTACAAGGCCTGTTCACATCTGCCACGGAGTAAGTAAAGGAAAGTCTATAGAGTGTATGACTATAAATCATGCAGATCTCAGATGGGAAAAAAATGTCTCACCCAGACATTGCGGGCATTGAACTTTGGATGCAGTCCATGCCGTGTACTTCTGCACTGCTAAGATGTGGCTGTATTCTACTCTCGGTTTTCTTTTTAAACTAGTGAAACCCACAATCCATATACTTGTTAGACAACGGTGAAATGCTAAGCTACGCACAAAGTGAATTGGTGGGGAGTTCAACTCGGCTACGGTGAAAAGGATGCAGTGTCTGCTGATGTTTAACATTCTTTTAAGTGGAAAAAATGGCCAATAAGCATTTGGAGTTACGGTGGCTTTTACACATTATTAATTTTAAAAATGTGGCATTTGTTGACATTAAAGAGATTAACTATGACACGCACTATTATAAGTATGGAAAACATCTGCTCTCTGCCCTTCTAATATGCTTTACATTGTGCTAAATTCACCGCAGATACAAACTTGCTCTCTGCTGCTTCGTAACAAAGAATCTAGTGCGGATTTGCATCACATATACTCTCTTGTTGAGTTCCCATCTTCCTCTTTGTTTTTGTGCTTTAATTATGGTTTAATTGTCTTTAAAATATTTAAGAAACCAGCAATCTAATTATTCGTATTCAGGGATGAAGAGTTAATGGAGGTTTTGTTAGGGAAGCACAATATCGCAGCCATTTTGCATGTGACTCTCTCTCCAGTATGATCGTGCTACGCATTTGCTGCTAAATTCTATCGCAGGGTTAATTGCAGTTACCCTTTTCATCTGTGCTATTGTTCACACACCACATGAAACGCTACTCCATGTGACTTAATAACACCTTGACAGTATCTTGATATAAATAAGACTAGTGGGCGTTTAAACAAACTATCTCTGTACTATTTTCCCCTGTGAAACGCACGTCTCTCTCCTCTGAGCTTTGGGAGTACAAAACAACACCGGCACCCATTCAATTGAAAGAATACATTTAAAACCTAACAAAAAAACAGGTGTAACCCCCTTTGGTACAAATATGATCTTGATCAGACAAATTATATGGCAGACTTGTTATAAAAACATGTCACAAGCTTAAGGAACAGAGACCGATCTGACTTGTTGCTTACTGGGTGTGTCCAGGGCTGGATGGTATTTCTGTATATAAAAAAAAACTATCAGTTTGTTTGCTTGTGTCAATATGACTTATTAAGATCCAACAGAAAATGCCAAACAGTGCTCAGAACAAGGCAAATAAGGAACTGAGAAGTAGTTCACATCTTGCCCCGTAGGTAAAAGGCTGACCTTGTGTGTCAGCTAGGTACTGTTGACCCTGGCCAAAGCAAACCTGTAGAAAATAGCCTTAGCTGACATATAAAAGGAGAACAACATGCCAGCCAGTTAGCCAAATATCAGTACAGGGCATTGTCACATATAGTAGGAGTGACATTTGGCCAAAGCTGTGAATTCACTATATTTTCATGACAATGTATGTTTCTCGGAGATGAAGATTTGACTCATTATTTTCTCGAAAATTATATTCCCTCAATTATCACATTTCCAGTAATATTATGATGCATTTTTCTATCAATTATTATGCGGACTAGGTAACAAAAATAAGTACTATGTTCACTCAATAACACCGCAATAAAGGATTTGGTCTGGTACAAAATATTGCTAAATTATTGCTACAGATAAGTAAGGGATGGCAATTCAATAAGATGGGGGGAGGGGGGGTGAATACATCGCATTTTCCACAAAAATTACAATAACATATAGTAGCAACCTTTTGAGTGAATTAATCTCTTTAAATTGACAATTTACAGGACGGGTCTTTCCAACATTTAGTACAGACCCATATATTCCAAAAAAGCATGCAGAGTTCAACAATATATAAAAAAGGAAACTGGCTTTGTATATGCAGGACTATATACCAGAAAGCAACGATAAAAAACACCACATCAAAGAAACTCAGATAAAAGACTATTTTTGGTGCATTGCTAGAAGTGTTGCAAAGGGTGGTGTTGAGAAATGAACACACCAGTAAACATGAATCCACCAACACATCAGTAGGCTACCTTGGTGAAAGGACACAATGACACATAAATATCTACATGACGCATTTATATTTAGTCTCCTGAGCTCCACATGCTACAGAAGAGAGCAAACAAGGGATCCGCGCGCCCTCGCGTGAGTCACGCGGTGTCTCCACGTGTCATAAAGCGCTAAACCGCCCCGGTTATAAAGTGGCGATGGTCGCTTTGCGGATGAATAACAATAAGCATTGTCAGGGCCTCCTAGGGGCACTAAAATTGAATGCCTCCGCTGAGGCCGATATCCCCAGGAGCTAATTGAATGAATGGTAATGAGACAGACCGGGCAGCAGATGCTCGCGTGCCTGCACAAGCCCGCTCCCGCGAGCGCATTCCGGCGAGTGACGTGGGGGCTCATGCCGGGACCCCATCGCGAGAAGCTCCCACCTGCCAGATCCATTGTTAAAGGACGCCCCTTCATTTCAATAACAAAGTTCAGCACCGCCGCTTTCAACAACTTTATGGGATCGGGGATAAAAGGGAAAATAGACACTTTAATATAGAAATACAAATGCGTGATTTTAGTTTCCATCATAGTCCTAATAATAGTGGATCTCATTTATTAATCACCTCATAATTAACATCGCACCTTTCACGTATCTCCGTCTGATCATTTTTTTTTTTTTCATTTGCACGTCTACTATTATGCGTTGAATTTTTAAGAAAGGGCTTTTAAATCTATTAGGATTGCGTCTACACTCAGAATTTACAAATTCCCTTTATTATTTTACTTCCAGCAATGGAAGATGGGTTGTGTGTATAAAAGACCTCCCTTGTCTGAACCGAGGCGCTTTTCAGTCTCTTTGTGTCGGGAATCTGATTACTGCACAGCGATAATTACATTAAAATTCCTAGACTGCATTCTGCGGCTGGGATGGAGGGAGACTTAGAATCAGTAAACATCAGGGCGCATCTAACTTGATCAGAGGATGGAAATGCGGTCGCCCGAATCTGCTTAATAAAACGTTTTGGAAAGTTCGAGCACGTTTGCCTACGCAGCACGGACATTAGCGATGGCTATTATTAAAGAGCAAACAGCTTTACCGCTAATCTGATCTATTCTCAGAAAGTTATAGGCAAAGCAGGCCATTGTCAATGTAACTTCTGTATTGTTTTTATAAATAATATGCCAAATATACAAAGAAATAATTGTGTTCACGCTATGGTCGTTTGTGAGATTTACTTAGACTTTAGAGTAGAAATCATTGGCGGGGACCCTCACATGCAGGTTGACGGCATGAAGATCGATGAAATCAATGTGACACATGGGAATCCTATACCGGGGGCTGCAGAGCGTCCCCCCTCCCCCGTTATACAAGTGATCACGGCTTGGTAATGACCGTGAATGGTTTTTTGGTTACACGTGTTCATTTCTTGTGTTTATGTGCTAAAATACTGATGGAAACACATTATATTAATAAAAGTTTATCTTATCTTTAAAATATAAAACGGATGGAACGGTTTTGGAACGTTATACCACCCCCCCCCCCACCACAAAAAAAAGAGAACAGCAAATTAGATTAATTGTTTCCGAGCCGTGCTTTTTCAGTATTATTTTTATTCTGATTATTTTTTCCCCCGAATGTGATTCTTGGGTTCGCTCGTTGGACGCTCACACCAGATGGGCACTGGTCTCCGAATCCACAGTCGCTCGTATTTACTTTTGAACCCTTTCTATACCGCTGGGGGCTGTAAGGAAAGCGACATTCCCCAGTCTCATAGCTGTAAAATGTTATTTATGACCGCTCAGCCCGTATCATCCTGACCCGACACTAAATAGGCGCATTACAATGGGTTATGTTAAGGTCCAATCGCGGTGCCGCTGTGCGCCTTTTGACGCGTCGATACGAAAAAGCGAGTTTTAATGTCACTTTCTCCTTTTTTTTGGATCGACAAAGAAACTCGCTTTTGCTATATTCTTCGGGGATGCCGTGATTAGACTGTTATATATGGGAAGAGCAAGACAGAACGGGTTTCCATTTTGTCTAAGTATGAGCTAGCGCTTATAGCACTTAAAGTAGCGCAAAATGACAGAAACCATCTACAAAGAAGATTTAAATAGAAGTGAGTGAAATAAAATTCAGAGACACTATATGGTCAGTTATTATACTTGTTGATCTGGATGCAATCAGATCGGATTAAGTGTGTCAGGTTTCACAACTATTGCAAATATATAAAAGTTAATAGGTTAAAACAACCCTTAAAGCCGCTTTAGGTATTCTTATTTATGTTTCAATGTCTTTTACGCTATGACGATGAATTATGCCCAGCACTGCTTATGGAATACATAAGTAGAGTATGAAAAACGGAGTTGATCTTCAGTAATTTACTCCGTCTTTTGTTGAAGAGAGAAAGAGCCCCAAAGGCGGGGTTGAGCCAGTCTTTTCTTTGTAAATCAATAGCCGCTGTGTTATGAGTGGTTCAGGGGCAGCACTTGATTTGGGGAAGCGTTTTGTCTGAGCTGGAGAAAAAGCTGCAGTTTTACTTTGGGGCGGGTTATGTGGGACAGACGGGCTGCTGAGAGGCGTCGGGGGCTTTTCGGGAGACTCGCGAGTGGGGATGAGGACACGAGCGCACGCAGTTCGCTTTCAGTAGGCAATCGTAAAAAAAGCTTTTATTAAAAAGCTTACGTTTCGATTATTTGTTTTTACATCAGCCATTTTTAATTCAGTTGTTACAAGTGAACGTAACCTATTTAAAATTATTTTTTTAAATACTTCGTGGACTTGGAAGGAATTACAATGGACACGTTTTAAGACGGAAAAAACAATAAATAATAATAAATAACTACATGTGTGCAGTGAGAAGTGGAAAATGAAGACGTCCAAGGGAAAGGACAATATTTGCTTAACGTTACTGATGCTCCCCGTGCTGATCATCCTGACACGATGCGCTGCAGGTAAGAACTTGAAATATAAAGTTTACGAAGAGCAGAAAGCGGGGACGGTGATCGCTCGGCTGAGGGAAGATGCGGCCGACGCGCTGTCCGCACTGCCGAGCTCGGTGCCCCTGCGGTTCCGCGCTATGCGGCGGGGCAGCGCTGCTCTCCTCTCGGTCCGCGAAGATGACGGCGAGATCAGCGTCGGGGAGAAGATCGACCGCGAGAAGCTCTGCCAGCTGCACCCCAACTGCTCCATCGAATTCGACGTGATTACTCTCCCGACCGAGCATTTGCAGTTATTCCACATAGAGGTGGAGGTGCTGGACATTAACGACAATTCGCCCCAGTTTTCGCGCTCCCTCATCCCCATCGAAATATCCGAAAGCGCCGCGGTGGGTACCAGGATCCCTTTGGACAGTGCCACGGATCCGGACGTGGGCGAGAACTCCCTCCACACCTACTCCTTAACCCCCAACAACTTCTTTAAAATTGACATAAAAACCAGAACCGACGGTGCTAAGTACGCGGAGCTCGTTGTGGTCAAGGAATTGGACAGGGAGGTACAGCCGAGCTATGAACTCAGGTTAATTGCGTCAGACACAGGTGTGCCACCGAGATCTGGTTCCACACTCCTTAAGATAAGCGTTTCGGACTCTAATGACAATAGTCCAGTATTTGAAGAGACATCACATATAATTTTTCTTTCTGAAAATTCACCAGTGGGAGCTGTCCTGATTGATCTTAACGCCACTGACCCCGATGAGGGGGCTAATGGCAAAGTGGTATATTCATTTAGTAGCCATGTATCTCAGAAGATACTGGAGACATTTAAAATAAACCCAGAAAATGGTCAGCTGACTCTGTTAAAGAGAGTAGACTTTGAAACGGCTGTGTCTTATGAGATTGATGTCCAAGCACAGGACCTTGGCCCTAATTCAATTCCTGCACACTGTAAGATTATTATTAAAGTGGTTGATGTTAATGACAACAAGCCTGAAATCAGCATTAATTTAATGACTTCTGGCAAAGAGGAGGTGGCGTACATATCAGAGGGGGCTCCCATAGACACATTCATAGCCCTGCTAAGGGTTGAGGATATAGACTCGGGCCTAAACGGAGAGGTTATCTGCAGGCTACATGGGCACGGGCATTTTAAGCTTCAGAAAACCTATGAAAAAAACTACATGATCTTAACCAATGTTTCCCTGGATCGAGAAAAGAGATCTGAGTACAGCTTAACTCTGATAGCAGAAGACAGAGGTACTCCAAGCCTTTCTACCATTAAGCATTTCACTGTGCAGGTTTTGGATGACAATGACAATCCACCCCGTTTTGAGAAGAGTAGATATGAAATCTTCAAGTCTGAGAACAACTCGCCTGGAGCCTATCTCACATCAGTTGTGGCCACTGACCCAGATCTGGACACCAACGGAGAGGTCACCTACATGATTTTAGAGAGCTTTGTCCAGGGGAGCCCTGTCTCCACCTATGTGACCATTGATCCCTCAAATGGTGCCATCTATGCGCTCAGGAGTTTTGATCACGAGGAAGTCAGCAGATTCGTCTTTGTCGTTCAAGCGAGAGATGGCGGGAACACCCAGTTAACGAGCAATGCCACCATCCTGCTCACCATTTTGGATGAGAATGACAACCCCCCAGTGATTGTGGTTCCACAACTGCGGAACTACACAGCTGACATACCCGTCTCGTTGTACTCTGAGGTGGGGAGTCTAGTGACAATCGTCAGGGCGACGGACAGAGACGCAGGTGTCAATGCGGAGCTGACGTGCTCAATTGTCGCTGGCAATGAAGAGGGATATTTCAGTATGGACCCCAAGAAGTGCGAGATACGAGCCAACGTCAGCATGAAGGACGTTCCTCGTGAACATTTCGAACTGGTGGTGATGGTCCAGGACAAAGGTCCCAACAGGCTCAATGCCAAAGCAGTTCTGAAGTGCACAGTGTATGAAAACATCCACAGGCATATCCAGCCCGTGTCGACCGAGGACAGTCAGGCTACTCTGGACGTTTCCATGATTATCATAATATCTCTGGGAGCCATCTGTGCTGTGCTCTTAGTCATCATGGTGATGTTCGCCACTAGATGCAGCCGGGAAAAGAACGACATGCGGTCTTACAACTGCAGGGTGGCCGAATCGACCTACCAGAATCACCCCAAGAAGCCGTCTAGGCAGGTCCACAAGGGGGACATCACGCTTGTGCCAACTGTCAATGGCACCCTGCCAGTCAGATCTCAGCACAGGTCGCCGTCCTCCTCGCCCACCATGGACAGAGACCAGATGTGCAGCAGGCCAAGCCATCACAGCCGCCAATCGCTGAACAGCCTGGTGACCATATCCTCCAATCACATCCCGGAGAACTTCTCCTTAGAGCTCGCCCACTCCACTCCACCTGTAGAGGTAATCCGACCTGGTGCCCAGAGTACATTTCACAATGTCTCCTATAAATGCAGATACACATTTAACTTCTTCTGCTTAAATAACACCCCCCTCCCCAAACTGTAATCTCCACCTCCATGATCCCTGAGTTCACTTTGTTTTTTTTACTATTATGACTATTTTTTACGACATTATTTTGTCTTTGATTTAAACATAGGATCATTTAAAATCTCCTCATTTCCATGCATTTAACATGCTTTATGGCACGGCCGCAAACGATCCCTTGCCTCGTATCATTTCCGAATCATTTTTAGACGTCGTGGTTTAGGTGCCATCGTCACCTGCCTGCTCTTGTCATGTCATGTTCATTGTTTTCTGTTCCGTCATTTTTTTCTCCATCAGTATTCAATTTCTTCCCCTTCATCGTTTTATTTTCAATATAGCAAGTCTCACAGCTTCTGTCAATGCTCCATCAGGGCCAGTACCAGCCAAGACCGAGTTTCCGTGGGAATAAGTTCTCAAGGAGCTACAGGTAATCTATTCTGAGCTTGGATTATAGTGTAAACACTAGCAGCTACATTTTTTCAAGATGCTCGTAACCGATCAGGATGAAGAAGAAAACCGTTTTCTTCATGATTGTAGATTTTGTTGCAGTGGTGCAAAAATCCATTGATATTATAATGTATAGAATGTCTTATTCCATTAACCGAAGTGTGTGCCTTTGCTTAGCAGTAGCCAAAGTGTAAATGTGCAAATGAAATTTGAATGATTTCCTATAATGGAATTCTTGGTCATTATAAAGACATAATTTTTTCCCCTTATCTTCTGGACTAATTCTATAATTTGTAGAAGAAATCCCAGACATTCAGGGGGATTCATGCCTAGGACTGAATAAAATAAATCTTGCAGATATCCTGATATCACTGCTGCTCTCTGCCATAACCAAAATTGGCATTAAAATCTTAAAATCGCTTAATATCCTAATATGTTGAGTAAAGTCTGGCAGCTGTTGATATGTATGAAGTACATCTATCTTATATTACCCAAGCTCAGATAGATTTTTCCACTAACTATCACACAGCAGCAGTCAAAATCAAAATGGTGTATTTGTTGTTGGTTTCTCAGGTATGCCTTGCAAGATACGGATAAGTTCAGCCTGAAGGACAGCGGGCGGGGGGACAGCGAGGCGGGAGACAGCGACTGCGACTTGGGGAGGGATTCACCCGTTGACAGACTGCTTGGTGGGGGTTTTAGTGAACTGTTCCTCACTGATGGGCACCACAGACTAAATGCAGGTATGCATGGTGATGTAGGGAGACGCTTAATAGCTACGCATGCTATTAATGTCCTGGGCAGCCTTGGGGAGTAAACACACCATGCTACCAATTATACATGCTTTTCAGATACACACGTCTAAAATTCTCTCTATCAGGAAATATGGATGCATGTTTTTTTCCCCTTAGAGCGATAAGCTGAAGAGTTCTTATCGGTAAATTAGCATGATAATTAAAAAAATAAAATAATTTTAAAAACTGATTTAAAAATAATCAGTTATTTTTAAACTCGTGATATATATATATATAATTTTTTTGGGGGGGGGGATAAGAAGACTTCATCTTGAATAAAATTGAGTCTTGATGCAATTTTGAATTGTACTTTGAAAAACTATTTGTTTATGAGAAGCTTTAATCTTTTTCATGCGACCTCAGTCGGCTACATGAGATATTCGCTTGATTTTAATTTCAGTCTTCAGATGGACAAAATTGTTATTTAGTTATTGTTTTTTAAATGTATTATAAATGAGCCTTTGATGTTAATGTTCCCTTAATGCCATCATAGAAAGAGTCCTGAATAATGCACTTGATATTATGAATATGTTAAAAGCTGGTATATTTGAATACTGTAATTTATTACCATGAGAATATTGAGCATTGAACAGACCACATAATCACGGGTTTAGTTTTGTTCCACTTCAGTTATTTTAAACGTTTCAATCCTTTTATGTTAATCCATTTTTTCCCTTGGTTAAATCGTATTTTTTTTATGTCATGCACATCTGTTTCAAAACGTTAAAGTTTACAAGCAGCAGAAACAGTACATTTATCAGATCTTATCGCTCTAATCTGATTACCATGGTGGCGTTTCTTCCTGGTTGCGTAAGTTATCTGTATTTATTTCAGTTCAGATGAGTGGCAGTTTGCACGTCTCAACTGCTTAACAAGCTGTGTTTACGGTTTGCAGTTTTCTGATCAGCCACTAGGGGTGCTATCGAGCATATCCAGGTTGGGATACGCTAGGTTGTCTATTGCAGTTTTAACTTTTCTGAACGTTGTATGTGTTTTTTTTTTAGCGATGAAGTTGTGTACGGAGGAATGCCGTGTACTGGGGCATTCTGACCAGTGCTGGATGCCCCCGTTGGCCTCCCCGGCCTCGTCTGACTATAGAAGTAACATGTTCATCCCCGGAGAGGATCCACAGCAGGCTTTGGTGGAAGACGACCAGCAGACTGTGGACTCCAACAGCAAGAAGAGCTTCTCTACGTTCGGCAAGGAGGAGGAGGTGGGCGGGGACCTGTGTGGCCCCTCCCTCCTGTCTGAGATGAGTAGCGTGTTCCAGCGCCTCCTGCCGCCCGCTTTGGACTCGTACGCGGAGTGCAGCGAGACGGAGCGGGCCGGATCGCTAGAGCGCCGGAAGGGGCACCTGCCCGGAAAGCCTCCCGCGTGTGCACAGGGTGTGGCGGCCTGGGCGGCCAATACGCACTTTCAGAACCCGGGCAGCAGCATCGGGCCCACTCAGGCTAGCCACGTTAGCTCACAGGCACCACTAAAGTGGCTGCCGGCCATGGAGGAGATTCCGGAGAACTATGAAGAGGACGAGTTTGACAACGTGCTCAGCCACCTGCAGGGCAAGCGGGCAGACAGCAGGCACGACGTCGTGGATGCCAGCGAGCTGGTGGCCGAAATCAACAAACTGTTGCAGGACGTCCAACAGAGCTAGACGTGGGACTCATGTCTTTTTTTCCGTGTTTAGGAAACAAACAGAACTGCGATTATAATTTAGTTGCATTTATAATGTCAATGTTTTCTGTGAATGCTAATTATCCAAATATGTTGCATTTTCTTGTTCGGTACACAGTGTACACAACGTGAGCGTAATTGCCTTTGTATTTTAAAAATACATAACTTTATATTTATATTTGTGTATATAAAATCGATGAAACAAAAGTTTATTTTTGTATTGGTATTGCACGAGAATGAGTTGAGTGTGAAAACGATATTTATTGGGGGGGGGGGGGGGGGGGGGGGGGGGGGGGGGGGGGGGGGGGGGGGGGGGGGGGGGGGGGGGGGGGGGGG
>JAODJX010000015.1:2634039-2644229 GCA_026776945.1 Isichthys henryi
CCAGGCGGAGACTCGAACCCGGGTCCCAGAGGTGTGAGGCAACAGTGCTAACCACTGCACCACCATGCCGCCCCTCACTTTGATATCAATACACTTTAAAATGTTGATTTTGATTGCATCCTCGCTACAGTACAGAAGCTACTTTGACCATACCTGTCAATAATAAAAAAAAAACTGAATACATAACTTAATATTATTGTGTTTGATAGCTGTGTGCATAAATTTGCCTGTAAGTAGTTTCCCACACTGTTATTTTGTCCATATTTGCCAATGGAGATGTAGTAAACATATTCAATTCCTGTCCCACAGATAGCACCACTGGACCAGTCTTCGTAATCCCTCTGTGTACAGCCACCCACGAAGATCAAACGTAAGGGAGCGTTGTAGGTTTGATTCTTATACCGATGAAAGAGAAGCATAACTCTCTGCCAGGCTTGCTGGCAATGTCCGTAGCCTTCTGGGTAATCTGCCACAATGAAATAATAATAATGAAAAACAGCTGAGTGAAAATGATCTCTCTCTAAATTGTGAAAAAGGTTTATTATTAACATGAATGTCTTGCTGTGAGGTATTAGCTTGGGGTTAAAACTTTGATTTTGCAGAATCAAGCAAAAAAGTCCATCAGAAGCCTGGTGTTCCACTCCCAGCTCCGGCGCCAAAAACTTATTTCTCGACCCGTGAAACATTAGCTTGCCCTGAGAGGCTGGGCAATCACTTGGCCTGCGAGGCCCCAGGTACCTGTTTTTGTTCTGTATCCAGCATCAGAGATTTTTGTTTCCGCTCTGCCGCTGCATTCTGGGTATTTCCACTAGGACTCGGCAAAATTCTAACTGCTGTTATGTCTATCAGCCATTCGAAATGTTTGGGGATTTTTTTTTTATTATTGCCGTACAATGAGGTTGTTGCAAAAATAATTTTGTTGTTGAAAAATGTGGCCAGTTGGGAATGGCGGCTGTAAGTTATTGAGGGAACGTGTCGTATAAAAAATATGCTGAATTTAAAAGAGTGCAGTGCCAACGGGTTTTCTCAAGGTACTAGGCAGTCGTATGTTTTGTGCACTTTGAAATTTCTTGTGATATCCACGAAAATGATAAATATGAGTTCGTTTACTAGTTATTATTATCTGTCTTCTATACCCATCTGTCCTATGCAGGGTCATGGTGCCTGTTGTTCTTACTCTTTTCTTCAGGTAGTCCAGTTTTATCCCTTGTCCCAAAAACCCATGTTTGGGTGAGCTAGTATCTGCCTAGTGTGGGACTGCTGTTCCACCAAGGGTGTCCCTCATTGCTGTCCTGTCCGGGGTCCGTGCTGCCCGGGGTGTCCCTCACTGCTGTCCTGTCCGGGGTCCGTGCTGCCCGGGGTGTCCCTCACTTCTGTCCTCTCCGGGGTCCTTCCTGTCCGGGGTGTCCCTTACTGCCGTCCCACCTAGGGTGTCCCTTACTGCCTTCCCGTCTGGGATCATTCTCGTCTGGGGTGTCCCTTACTGCCGGCTGGCCCAGGGTGTCCCTTATTGGTGTCCTCTCCAGGGTGTCCCTTACTGCTGTCCCACCCACGGTGTCCCTTACTTATTGCCTTGTACTTCCTGAGACAGGTCTCATTCTCACTGCAATAAGTGGCCATTTTGGGCACAGATGTGCACGGGTGCCTCGGCCTTTATTCTGTGTTTGATTCATACATTTGCAGGTGTGCTCTTGTTTGTTGCGCCCGCCTGCTTTTAAGAAATGTGCACATCACAGATTGCTTAAGAAAAAGATAAAAGCAGAAAAGCAGACTGCAAGAAACTGTTAGCAGCTGCGACGTTCCGCTCAATACCCATCTTCAGTGTCAGTCCACCTTATAGGGCATCATTCCACATTTCACAGCCTTTTAGTAACCTACTGTAGGTCTATCTATCTATCTATCTATCTATCTATCTATCTATCTATCTATCTGTCTGTCTGTCTGTCTGTCTGTCTGTCTGTCTGTCTGTCTATCTATCTATCTATCTATCTATCTAACATTTAAAATCTTCTTCCACTAGATGGCATTGTCTCTGTATTGGGAGGGGGCAGTGGTGGGGGAGCTGTGAGGTTGGTCTCAGAGTCCTTTTGGGTGAGAGGATTAGTGTAAATAGTTTTTTGTCTCTGCACTTTTCCATGTCATAAAACTGCCAAATATCAAAGTATCACTGGCAGTGCAATTTCTGAATAAGGTCCTGAAAACAGGGGAGCAAAATATATATGTATTGCTCTTGCCCTTCTCTGTGGCCTGCAGAAACATATACTCAGCCTGGTCTCTTGTTGTGCATTTTGTCAGCACTATTTTAAAATGATTTTGGTGAAAAGGATGAAGGATCACAGACTCCAACAGCCCATGTGCTGCTATTTATTCGCACGGGCCGTACGGTACTCAGGGAGCATGCGGTCGGGGGAGACAGAGCAAAGTTGGGAGATGCTCTGCAGCAGGAGAAGATGAGCGACTGAAACTTCAATCAAACGAATGAACAAACGAGCAAACAAGCGAACAGGCAAATGAGACATAAAACTTAACTGGTCGGTCGTCCTTCATAAACCCCTCCCCCCTCACTCCATTCTCCAAATCAGGGGTTTCAAGGTCAGTCTCCTTTAAACATTTATAGTATAACGGAGCCTGTGTCTGCTCAGTGAAAGAGACAACATCCTTCCCTGTTTCTCTGAGCTCCTCCCCCCAACTGGGGTAATCAGTAAGTTGGGATGTTGGGGGTGGGGGGGTCGCTTCATTTGTTTCACATGCTTGGGCTTGAGGGGGGAGGGCCATCGCCCATGGCCTCCGACTAGCTGCCAGTCACCTTGCCTTGCTCTGCTCCGGTGATAAGAGACCTCGTCACAGCAACCGATCACGCATCACGTGCTGTTTGCTGTAATTAACTTCATGCCCTGAAATCCATAATGAATGCAATTATAAAAATACGAAAACTGAATTCATAAATACTTAAAAATAGGCAGGTATTTCTTGCAAATCAAATTTGATGTTTCTTGAATGACTTGGCATTTCTGTGTGTGTGTGTATGTGTGTGTGTGTTTTTTTTTTATTGTTTAATGGAACAGCAATTCCCAAATCTGGGCTCCCTCCTGAATGGCAGTCGCTAAGGCAGCGGTGCTTAGGGGCTGGCAGGCCATGCGTGCCAATTAAGTGCTGATTTATGATGATTATTTTTGAAATAATGCGTTTATGTTTACAGGAAGTGACTGGGCAACAAAATGCAGAGGGGTAGTGGTCCAGGTCAGTAACTGTGATTTGTAAATGGATGTAGAGTGTGCGTGTGTGGGGAAGGGTCATGTCTTTTAGGGACGTTAGTTACAGTAGGTGACCGTCTATTTTCCAACTGCTTCCTCTCATTGTCACGCCCGCACCCCCCATTCATTTAATGTAACAGCTTCTTTCAGGTGCAATGTCTATCTTTTTTACATCTTGACTTTGCCCCCCACCCCACCACCCAGCTGAAATGGTTATTTAATGTTTGTTTGTTGCCCATGATTCCCCTCTTATCCTTTTTGTCCCAGAAGGGGAATCCAGAAATAAAACAGGAAATTGGCCCATTTTTTCCTACTGCACAGTCATTCTGTGCACATATTATCCATTTATTAATACGGGCCAATTTACAGAATATATCACTGTGAAAAAAAAGTTAAGAGCTCAGTCTTTTACGAAGGAGGCGACGGGAATTGAATTAAATAATGAATGATATGGGGTGGGGGGAATTCCGGACGGGGAGCCTGGACCGTAACCCTTTTGTCATCTATATTCATCACATACACAGCATATCAGACAGCAGGCATCGTTAAAGTATAATGGATATGAACAGAGGGAAAGATCGCAGACCTTTGCCCACTGAGGTCTGCGGCTTCAGAACAGAGTTTTAATACACTCACCGCCACGCTCATTTCTCTGCGACATGTGACCACTTTGGAAGCGAACCCTAACTCTGTCACTCCTATTAGAGTATAGTTTCTTACTACAGTGGGGGATGTTTGCTTTTCCTCAGCCTTAAGGTTTCTGCAAAGTGACCAGAATATTCATCCCTGTTTTTTTTCCCTTTGGATATTTTTCATAGCTCAGTGACAATTGTTTACTATATTGACAGTACAGGACAGGTTTCTTCTACATTTATCACTCCAAGAAACATTGGCCTGAGCATGAATTATTCATTTTAGATGTTTAGTCAGTTGTTTAATGCCCAGGTTTTCCGAAAATACTCCGAAGCCACCTATGAAAAGTAATCCAGGTAGTCAAACAATTTCCGTCGTATTCTACATGTGTCATTGCTAATAAGCATTGATTGCACTGCATTTGGTGAAGGAAAAGTTATTCTATATTGCAGTGGACTACAAATTGTTTTCTCGTGCTACCGGTAGCTCAATATACTCAGATTTCTGCTCCGGAGTGCAGTATAGTTTACTAAAAATGCTTCAGTCAAGAGTACAGTCACTCCTGGCTGTTTAATCTGCACAAATTGCATTTCTATTCTTATACGTACATGTCACAGTTATTGTCAATTGACAGTAGAGTCAGTCAGTTTTTATACACCTATGGAGTAAAGCAGACTTAGCTATAGGCAGAATAGCCAGTCACCCAGGGTCCTTGAATTACCTGCATTGTGGAGGAAGTGAAATTTTCATCTAATTTCTTGGTAGGGGGCCTCCCAAGTAAAGCTTTGCCCCTGAAAGGATAGAGCCAGCCCTGCTATGAAGCTTAAAACGTCAGGCAGTGTATGTACTTTAGCCAAAATAGTTATTCCCTGTGAGAGTTATTGCCCCACTAAACAAGCAAACTTCTGGCTGGCTTAGCTGCTATCTAGCTAGAAACGCTGCAGTTAAGTCTGCCTGGTGTCGACACCCCTCCACTCTTTGCTGCAACAGAGTCATACCTTTCCATTCATTTTTATGTGGGACACTGGAAACTGTTGGTCAAACTCTTGGCATTGCAGAGTCAAGGTGGGTTTAATGAGTGACCTTCTGTGGGTGTTACTGAGGATATTATAGAGGATTCGCAAAGACGCCCTCAGGTGTTATGGGAGTCACTTCAGCCATATGCTTTCCTCTCTTTCGTAGAAGGTGGCCAATAGCAGCCGCTGTTGTTCCTGGGACTGGAGAGTGCGGCCTGTTCGGCACCTACAGGTATCCTAATATTTCTCAATACATTGTGTGGGAAAGAATCTACGTTTTATTTTCTTTTCCTGTCAATGTCGGGTTTACAAGGGTGGCACGACGTCTTACGCCTAATCGGAATAAAATATTTAAGAAAACAGTGGCGTATTAACAGATGCTTTCATCCAAAGCCACGGACAACTGAGAAGGCAGGGTCAGCCAGTCCTGGAAGTGATTTGGGTCAGGGGGCTTTCTCAGGAGCCCAACGGTGACATCACTTTAAAGCCACAGGATTTAAAGTAGCAACCATTCAGTCATGGACACGGAGCAAGTTATTTTGGAGGGTTTAGCTAGAAAGTGATGGGTGAACTTCTCTAAAACAAAATCCCTCCTAAACATTTACGTCTGTGTCCAGTCAAGTTAACCTTATATTTGAGAAAGACATTCGCCATTGCGAAAGGTTGCGATGACACCTGAAGACAAACGTCTGATAGCAGCCAAATAAAAAACGTACAGGTGACACACCCATTTCTTAGCTAGGTGACATCCTGCCAGGTGACATCCCACGTTAGTTAATTACATGCGATCTCCGCAGTATTACGGGAACCGAAATGCCGAAAATGACAGAGGCACCGATGTAATGCTTTTCTTCGCCTGGAAGGCTGGCAGTGTTTGATGCGAGTGATGTATTACAGAGCTTGGCTTGCTGTTTGACACCCTGCATGATTAACCTTTCGGGCTGTCTGTGCCCTGTGCTCCCTGCACCTTCGGAGACAGTGCCTGCCCTTCTCTGCTAACAGAGGTTTTTTCAGGCATGCAATTTTTTGGGGGCTGTTCGCTTTTTAAAAAAAAAATAAAAAAATAGACCAACACTAATGTTGATAATGCCTATCATGGCTTAACTTCTGCCAGATAGCACATCTCACAATTTCCACCCTTCTTGGCAATGGGATATTTGATAATCATGTGGATTTAACATCCAACACTGCATATCAGACTACCTACATTTACTAAAGTGCTGTTCTTAAAACAGGAAATAGCTGATTAACTGTCTTATTCCCTATTCATTCCCTTGTAAAAAAGGTTATTGTTTTTAAGTTTTAATGGCATATTTTAAAACGTCAATATCTCTAAATTAAAATCTCAAATGGTCAGATGAATGCTGACGATCAAATTTACTGTGATTTTAGGAGCAAAATAACAGGCCAGTCTTCTAGGCACAGACTTTATTTGACGATAAATCTGGACTAAGAGGTTGGAACCAATGACTTCCCAGGAAAGACAGTAATTGATTATCGGAGCTCAGACGTAAATTGTTTCATTTTCGGCTTCCAAGTTTATTCAGTCCTCTTTCCTTCCCGCCGACCAGCCGCTTCGGATCCCACCGCAGCCTAAAGGATCCTCATTCATCAGCTCAGAATGTGTCACATGACTCTGCATTGCTGCAGGTGATGTGACTCGCTCGCTACCATGGCGATGGCTCAAACAGCATCGTAAGGATGCCATGGTAACCTCAGACAATTACTGTGAGGTTTTTCAGTGGTTTGGAAATGACTAAATTCATTCTGGGGTCAGCTACAGTCTATTTCCATGGCAAAAAAACAGCCTACTCAACGAGATGAGGAAATCGTGAATCATCACACGCTGTCAGTAAGAATGTTATTCATCCATGCAGGACAGAACGGATGTATACATGTATTTTAGATAATGCTTGTTTGTGTATAACACAGAGGCAAACTAAATGCTTTTCATTGCTCCTGCTAAAAATAGTTATTGATAATGGAATGAAATATACAGTACTTTTTGTTTACAAAGTTAATTTCCTGTTGACGTGCCACACAAGGGCTAGGTGCTCATTCCTCCAGTGCTCAGAACTTAAATTCTGCACATGGGATTTCTACAAAAAAAAAAAGAAGTATTGAACTTCACATCGTGTGTGTCTTGTGATACAATGGCACATCATGGGTAAGTTAGTCTTTACTGCATACTGACATCAATAATTATTCTAAATATACAGAAGGGCAAAAACATTTAACAAAAGTCTACGTCATTTAATGTGAAACAAAAGGAAAAATCCACCCCCATATCCACCACCACAGCAAGCTGTCCATGTGTTGTGGACGTCCCTCAGGTGATGATTATATCCATTTACCTCACCTCTGTCTCATTACCTGGCATATAAAACTGGGTTGGTTTTGGATATTTGACTCTGCTCCAAATCGCATTCCAGGGACACCTGAGAGCCGCCCCCACTGAAGCCATTTTGCTTACCCCCATCTCTCCTCTGCATATCCTGTGATCCCCCACACCCGCTATCCACCCTGAACCCAAATAAAGTCCTTGGCCCGTCCCTCGATTCTTTACCACTCCTACTAAGGTCCTGCACAGACTTTAATCGTAGATTACGTTACATGCTTTGGCAGACTGTCACTGCGCTGGCATCGCTGGGAGTGATGTACCCATCGGTGTACGATGGAATGATGTGATATGTGCTGTGGGCTTGTCTTCAAAGCTTCCCAGTTCATTTGAACCTAAGCCTCTCATTAAATAGCCTGACATTTCATAATCTCCCTCTCAAACAGTAACCCAACAGAAGGGTGGCTCGCACACATGAGAGCGAAGAATGCTATCAATAGAAAGATGGGATTTCATCTTTACTCCCCGAGAACAAATATTCATCATGTACCAAAAGGGAGTAGAAAAAAATAACATTCATGGCATTTCATTGTAGTCAAGACGGGCTTATAGGATTTAAAGTTTTTAAGTGTCTGCAGCCTGGATTATTTGTGTGAAATTGGGTGCTCTTCGTAAATAACAGTAAAACGCTGACTTATGAAGGAATGTGTTCATCTGCATCTACGCGGGATTCTGCCAGCTGCTCTGGTCACTCATCTAGGGGGATTTATGTATAAAGTTAGATTTATTTACTTAGATATGATATGTGAATGGTGGTTAATCTTTATCTAGCACTGGTTTACATAGTCCCAACACTCTGCCTTTTCTCACCTTCAGATGTGAACACTGTCCTCTCCAAGACAACGCATATATTTAATCTAATCTAAACGGGTCCCCAGGTAATTTCCATCTGTCACCCTGTGCTCTTAAAACAGTTTTCTGAAATATTTCTGTTCTGCGAGGTTCTTCCACAAAGCGAGACTTCTCGGCTGACTGGGTTAACTTAAGTTAGAAGTTAGGAATGTCCAATAGCAATGCTCCTTACTTGCACTCTTATTGGACAATCATGATGGTCCAGTTGCAATGCTACTTATCTAAACTCTTATTGTACAGTCATGGCTTCTAGCTTAAGTTAACCCAGCTAACTGAGAAATCTTGCTTTGTGGAACACCCCCCATTGTCCCGATAAACTATTTTACATCCAACAGAGCTGCAAAAAAGCTTGCTTATATTAAACAATGCATCAAATGTAGCCTAATATGGGGGTTGAGCCAATAAATCACTTACCCTAGTTAACAATACAATGAATAGTAAGATTTTAGTGAAAAAAAATATGCAGAATATGCTCATAATGAATGTTTATGAAATAACCATGTGATCTTGCAGGGCTTGTGTTCAATGTGGGGGTGTGACTGCATATGGACGCTGATCTAAAGTGATCAACAATGTTCAAAGAAATAAACAGGAAGACAGGCTGGCGGTTCGCAGAGAGAGGATCCTTGCTCAGTATTTTGCCTTCATCTCAGGACCAGAAGCGCATTTTTACCGGACCCAAGTGCTTCGGTTTACAATATCCCATTTTGTTTCTTACATTTTTCATTCTGGAGGTAACCTGCCTCCCATTTTCCCCAGTTCTTCAATGCGTTCGAGGCTGTGGTCCAGTTCGAAATGCCCACGTCTCGTTGTTCAGTTCGCATTGCCCCTGCATCTCTCCCACGCGATAAAAATGTTTGACGACACCATGCGCAGTTAGGAGCGTGCAGCAGTGTTACCCAGTAATAAGCTCGCCTGAGTTAATTGTAATGCAAACGCCTCATAAATTTAACATTGATTTATTCTATGCTATTTTTCTCCAAAGCAACGGACAAGTGAGGAAGGCTTGAGGCTAGAGATCGGGGTCAGCTAACACCCCTGTAGTAGTTGGAGTTAAGCACCTCGCTCAAGGGCCCAACAGTGATAAGAATACTCTGCTGGCCATGGGGTTTTGAACCTATGACCTTCTGGATACAGACCCCCAAACTCACTGAACTACACACTTGCATTCATTTATATCCAAATGCCCTACATCATTTTGCCGAAACACGGCTAGAGAGCGTAATGTTAATATACATTATGAATTTTCATGACCACTTCGAAGGGTCGTAATATCAGAGCATTAAATGGCTTCTCCATCATTGAATGATTTGTCTTTCTTCTGTTGTGTTCAAAATCTGTATTGTAATGTTTTGCCACAATTGCTTTGTAGTCTCCTGAGTTTAAAGAACAAAGAGGAACACGAACGATTACCTGTATTTTCTCCCTTCAAAGTTGTTTTTGTTTCCATAATTTCATGTTTTTGATCTAATTTTTCTAAGCTTGGCTTGCATATTAAATTTGAATAATTCATGTTTTATTGCTTTTTATCAACAACACAAGACTTGCGCATTTTTGTGTTTTTGTTGTTCAGATTGTATAGTTTTTTTTACTGACGTGATTAGGAGAGAGGCCACAGAGACTGTTTTCCTCTTTTGAATCATGTGCTATCACTCTGTTTTCCCCACTTTTTCATGCATGCCAGAATTTTCCAGCCTGCTTCCAGGCACTGTTACCCTTTAAGAAAAGGTCTTTCTGTCCCTTTCCCACGCCGACATCACCTTTAAGACAGTTTCTGATGACAGATCACTGTTTCTTAAATGTCCTATATTATGCCCTCATAACAGACTTGCCTATCAACCCCCCCTCCCAGAGAAATCTCACATTACTGTAGGTACTTCCATGCAAGAATCTTGGTTTCTAATAATTTATGCAAATCGCTCATCCATCCATCCATTATCCAAACCGCTTATCCTATTGAGTCGCGGGCGGTCCGGAGCCTATCCCGGAAGCAATGGGCACGAGGCAGGGAACAACCCAGGATGGGGGGCCAGCCCA
>JAODJX010000015.1:2665737-2680357 GCA_026776945.1 Isichthys henryi
ACTCCGTTAGCCAGTATGGTATTAGCCGCCACACCGTTAGCCACCACGCCGTTAGCCAGTACGGCATTAGCCGCCACTCCGTTAGCCAGTACGGTATTAGTCGCCACGCCGTTAGCCATTACAGCATTAGCTGCCACGCCATTGGCCACCACGTGCTACACTGCAGCCTACAGAGAGACATTCAAAGGTCTGACTCCCGAATCGCCGTCATTCTTATCCTTTATTCCTTTTCTGAAAAAGCATCGAGCTTCACTACTCCAGACTTCTCCTCCGGCAATCTCCCGCTGCTGTCCACAATGTAAAAGGTTAATAGGGTAATGCATGATGGTCAAACCAACAGCAGAGCCAGCGTTGTTCCAAAGACTCAGCTCCTGTCACTGACGTAGTGAACCTTCTGACCAAGACTGAGTCAGTGGTGCAATTTGTGGTGCTGATTTGATGTGCCTGCTAGTTAGACAAACAGGCCTGTTGTCACTCCACTGCTCTATAGCGTTGAAAAATGAGTTAAAGACTATTACAAAATAAACACTCTTTCCCACTTATGACTCACTATCTTGACCATTATCTTTTTTTCTGCTCTCGGCAATAAAATGTCTCATTATTTTTGCAATATAATTCTGGGTTTTGAGGTTAAAATACCCCAACCAGTTCTCACAATGAATTCTGGGCTAAGAAGCACAGCAGAATAACCATTTCTTGCATTGCACTGTGAGATATTCACAGCGGTGAAGCAAACACAAGATTATTAAACTGCAGTATTTTCTCATCCCCAGAGTTAAGGAACACAACTTGCGGTGAAGCAACACACATAAACTCATATATATTAGAGTTACATATTTTACCTTATATCAACACTGTGTTACTCACTCATTGAAAACTCTACGTCAGTCATCGCATAAGAACCAACTGCTTTCTTGTACACATGCGAGTTTTCCCCAAACTCATCTGCAGAAATGACAGTGACTTTGACCCTTTATGCTGTCCTGCATCTACCTACAGTCAGCTTGATCCACCTGCCGCGTCTATCAGTCCTTAGCTGTAGACAGACGCTAAGAAAGAACGAGGCCACAGCCGAATCAGCCCGTGGTTGGGGGTGGCGGGCTGCACTATCAGCGGCTTCCGCGCAGTGATGGGTGAGGAAACGCGAGTGCTAATGGCTAACGTTGACGGTAGATTAACGGACTGATGGTGGGTTGGAAAATGACAGGATAGAAGGCAAAAATAAGACATACTGAACATTATAGAAACATCAAGGGAATATAACATAGAGAATAAATAATCAATTGATAGTCAAATCAAATCTTAGAATCTAAAAACACCATTCATAAGTGGGTGATTTTCATTGTTTGCCTTGAAAAAACATTTCGGTGTTTGCACAAGGTCACACTGTTAGTATACCAGGGACCCAAGGAAGTACCAGAGGTGAATAACAGTGCTGAAGTTTGGTAACCTAAATAATATGTCCTCTTTCATGTCGTTACCATGAGAAACAGAGATAAATTTCTTAGTTAATCATGCAAAAAAAGGGTGCACATTTAATGATGAAGAAAGGTTTAATCCTCTTTAATGCAGCATAATCCTTCTTTTTTATTTGAGATTTCTTTGAAGTTTAACCACAAAACAGTCCTTATATAAAAAGCAAAGCCTCGAGCACTAAAATACAGACACTGGTCTCGCTAAGAGACTAGTGTCCCAAAAATATGAATAGAATTTGCATAGTAACAGGGAAATTTTAAGGAATATGCATGCCAGGGGACAACAAATTATTAAAAAAAATAGAAGATAGTATCATGTAGTATACATATAAAATATGACGATAAAGATGCATACAGCTATCCACAGTTTTTATTCATTACTGAGAAACACAGCATTCTGGCTTATATTTGTGGGTGCAGATGAATTTTTTGTACTTAAAAGGATGTTAATTTCACAGGTTTCAAACTGACCTTTTCACATGCATTTGAAAATGGCCACATCATGCCGCTTCCAACCATGTGTGGGATTTTTCTCTTTGCGGACAGTAGATGGCAGTAATACCCTTTTGTATGCTTCACTGTAGCTCCCTGTGAGAGTATACCATATTTTCAGCAGTGTAACAGAATTGCATTTAAATATGTCACTAAACATTCCTAGCTAAATATTAGTTTTGAGCGATCCACGTTTGCAACAGTTAATCGCTAAGTCGGAATTTTATCTCTAATTACGGTAAACCATTGAAATGTCTCAAATGATTTAGAAGTATTATTGAAAGAATGTATCTGCAAATTCAGGGACAGAAAGGGGTCAGACTGAAGCCAATTCATCAATGTTTGCCTGCGTATCAAAGAGATGTCACCATGGTAACATGTGACAATACAACGTTGTATTTGCATTAATAATGAAAAAGACAAGCATGGCTAAAAAGCTTATTTTGACAGGTGTGATCTTAAAAATAAATTTAAAAAAGTACTCTTGGGTAACGTGGGAATCTAATTCAACCCATCTGTTAACTGTTCGTGTCCCCCCCCCCCCCCCGCACTAGATCTTGTGTTTTACCGTTATAAACAGGTGACTGGGACAGGAACTGAGCTCCTGGCAGATTGACGCTGTTTCTGGGGCTTTTGTGGAGGGCGGGAGAGAGAGAAAGAGAGAGAGAGAGAGATGCTTGGTGCCTATGGCTAGCCTGTGTAGTCGTGCAGGCCTTGAGAAGCACTCCCGGCGATCCTGAATGTGTATCCTCAGCACGGTGGACTGCTGCTCGCCAGACTTATCCCGCCCAGGAGAATGTTTGCAGGGATAGCCCTATTCAAACAGCGGGATTACAATGGCCTGTTAGCCACTCCGGGTACACAGAGCCATTAGCCCCAAGCCACAGCGAGGTTCTGTGATCTTCTTAGCCGGTGAACCAGCCTCTCCTACTTTCATTTTTATTTTACGGCTTTTCAGTCATTTCTAATAAATCTTTAGAATCCCTTTTGCTCTAAAGAGACGACAGGTATACATTTACACTTAGTCTGTGGGTCAGAATGGCCAATGGGAAAGTACCTCATTAGCTGCAAGAACCTCTAGAGATGTTTTGCCAGATGGACTTACTTGTCTATACAGAATGAAACAGTCCATGAAGAGCAGGTTTTGTAGGTTTTGGGTCCAGTACTTTTAGGGAAATAATTATATGTGTGTGTGTGTATGAATATATATATATATATATATACACACCAGTGCATGCGTGCGAACACACACACACGTTTTTTAACATTAATGTATCACCTTAACTAGTTTTAAGGTGCAATATTTCGTCTACGCTCTCTCATAGAATCATAAAACTTATCCTAATCCTAAGATTGCCCCCCGCCCTTCAGATGTTTATCCGGCTAAGCCAGGGAAATGAGGCGAGTGATATGCCGGATGGGGGCCTCCACCAGTGCAGGAGCTGCACGCGAAATTCAGAGACACCAAATTCCACTAACCTCATGTTTCTGGGCTGCAGGCGGAAACCGGAGCAGCGCGGGACAACCCACATGGACACCGGGGACAACACGCAGAGTTAGGGCTCAACGATCAAACGCTGGAGGTGTGAGGCCACGGTGGTAACTATCGAGCCACCATGTCACCCGATACTTTATATTCATGTCATATATTACCCTGCATTAGAAGAATAAGATAAATGGATTATGTCCCAATATAGCACCTGAACGAAAAGCGCTTAACCGAGCAGTAGTCGGGGAGCCTGGTTTGTGTTTCGTTCTGCTTGTTTTCCCGGCAGATGCTGGAGCCTCATGTATCGATCTGAGCGGTTACAGACAGCCAGCCACCCAGCCATCCTCCCCCCCTTCCTCCCAGGGCTGGGGCAGCGGTCCATGATGCGCGTAACTGTCGCTGCGTTTTATCCGTATCCCTAACCCCCCGCTGAGGATGGGATTAGCACGGGATCATCCGGAGACGCACCAAAAATGCCGCCTAAAAAGCAGCCCGGCTGCGCAGACGACTACACGACGCAGCCGCCCCGGGCTGCGGGAGACAGTGTAGGGGGGGCACTGAGCGCCGGCGGTGAAATCTCTGCTGGGTCCGCAGGGCTGCAGCAGTCAGCGAGTGTGTGCGTGACGTTTTAATGTTATAATTAAAACCACAATGCAATTATGGTACTTTATTCATCTCCAAGGGGACATTGTCTTTCCCCCTTGATAGAGACACAGAAACACAGACAGGTTAGAGATAGCTGGGGGGGGGGTGTCACAGTAGAGGGTGGACTAGAGCGCAGCAGCCACTGGGGTCTGTCGGATACAAACTGGTGACCTTGTGATCACAGGCACAGGATCTGAACACCCCCACAACAACAGCAACAACAACAACTGTAGCAGGGCTGGCATGTTGGTGCAGTGATTAACACTGTTGTCTCACACCTCTGGGATCTGCGTTCCAATCTCTGCCCAGGTAACATGTGTGAGGAGTTTGCAGGTTCCCTCCATGCCATTGTGGGGTTCATTCTGGGTGATCCGGTTCTTCCCCCCCCCCCACAGTCCGAAAACATGCTGAGGCTAACTGGAGTTACCATAGGTGTGCATGTGTGAATGACTGGTGTGTGAGTGAGCTCAGCGATGGGCTGGCACCCCATCCTGGGTTGTTCCCTGCTTTGCGCCTACAGCCACCAGGATCGGCCCTGGATTCGCAAAGCATAAGGCCAAGGAAATCCAGCAAGGGGTGCCAGTCTGCTGCAGGAACCACAGTCAAACACAACCAGCAATTTAAAGGTACAGCACCTAAACCACTTATTCTGGGAAGACACCCATGTGATAAGCATGTATACATCACATCAAAGCATGTCATGATATTTTTTTTACAATATTAAAATCTAGAAAGAATAGCTTAAGATATATATTCTTTAATTCCCCGTTATTTGTTAGACAGAGGTGACCACTCTCCATATATGAATTTATACTATTGACATTCGTTGCTACATATCAAAAGGCATAAATCAGTTATCCATCCCGTTGACTCCTCTTCCTCAACCCCTGCCATGACTGGACTTGCATGATGAACAGGAAACTACAGAGAGAAGCGGGATGATTCATTTTGCCGATATAAGATCGGTGAGAAGTGAGCCACAATCCGTCATTGTGATTCTTAACGCTCGGGGCAAGTGGCTTGCCAGCAGTCCGTAAGGAATTTACAGTCCCTTCCGTCAAGTCAAGGTCACGCGGAAACCTTCTTGGTGGCCGGATTTACATCCCATGATGCGGCAGAAATCACATGTCCGGTTGTGTGCCCTCAACAGCGACGGTCAATCTAGTTTCAGCAAGATTCTGTAGTAAAGTCAGGTAGGAGGCTTATAATTTATGTGGCTTTTTCCTCCAGGACCCCGAGAACTCCGGAGATCACACGTAGCATGTCTGTTATTAACCAGGCGCCATGATTTTTTAATTCCTGCCCGTAGCTTCGGCATTTTAAACCAAAAACGGCAAAAAAACTGCCAAAGGGGAAAGAAAGAAAGAGAAATAACCCCCCTAATGGGACCTTTTTCACATTACAGCATTAAGTAAATGAAATGCGGCCTGAAAAGGCCGTCATAGAGCCCTTCTTGTGGTTTACAATTACAGATTGATTCACGGCGACTTGTTTTAATACGATCTGAGGGAAGCGCAGGGACTCGTCGGAATGAGGGCATGTCTCCTTAAATCTCTGCTTCTCACAGGGGAGTCCACTTCCCAAAATCAGCTACAATTAAATGTACTACAGGCGAATATAATTACGACCGGATGAGAGACCTCGCACTCGAACAGGAAGTTATAAATAAAATCCAATTGTCGATGAATATTTATCGTGGCAGAAAACACGGCTGCTGGTGAAAATTACAATGTAAGTTTTATGATGCAGAAATGAGGCGAAAACATACGAGAGACAGAGGATAGAGATTGAACTGGTTTGTCTCACAGTGGCAACCAAATATTACATGCATGGCAGGTCGTATTCATGCTAAATTTGACGAATATATTTTATGTTCCAGGATTCATTTGTTTTGTCAGAAATTATAAGAATAGCAATCGAGTGACTAGATCAAAATCCAATCTTAAATAC
Source organism: Isichthys henryi (assembly GCA_026776945.1). Lineage (NCBI taxonomy): Eukaryota > Metazoa > Chordata > Actinopteri > Osteoglossiformes > Mormyridae > Isichthys > Isichthys henryi. The sequence continues at coordinate 2,671,789 of JAODJX010000015.1, forward strand.
TCTAGTCGTAATATAAATACATGATGATTTTTTTTTTACAATGAGTTAAAGAAGCTGATAATTAATTATAAAGAGGAATGCAATCTAATAATGGGAAGCAAAGACATGAAGAGAAAAAACATCCAATTCATTTGTTCTTGATCGACTTCATGATTAGCATTTACTTCATAAGCTAATGAGCGCACAGGGTGTGATGTCACACAGAAATCAAGCATCGATCCCCTCTGGGCTTCCAGCGAATCTGGAGTCTTTCCCAGAAATCTCAGTGCAGGAGGTAAAGGATGAGGTGCTAGTCAAAGGAAGGGCGCAGTCACATACCAAGGGCACTGAAGCACACGAGGAGACCTGGGCGCAGATACTGCACAACACCGAGCCAATGGCGGAGATTCGAACCTCCTTCCTGCCGGTACTAGGTTACAGTGTCACCCTCATTATACAGAAATAGATTATTTTTTTCTAAAAAAAAATGAATTTCGTAGTTTTTCATGGCACCACCAGGGGTGTATTTTGCATCATAAAGATTGAGGGTTTCATATACGTGTCTGTTTCATCTTTGTTGCTTTGTTTATTTGTCTGTTGAGGATAGACCTTTTCATTTCACTTTACAGTGTGTCCCAGCTTTCGCCTTCAAACCGATCATCCCTCCGCTGCTTCTTTTCCCAGCAAACTTCTACTAAGAAAGATGAATGTCACTTTCTGAATTCGCATTATGCTCCTCTGCTCCCCCGCTGATTTGTGGAGAGATGTTTCTCCTGAACTGTAAGTAAATTAACAGTTATAGTATCATATACGGGAAGCCCACGGCACAGGCTGTATGGACAGCACTGTTCTTAAAGGCACGAAGGGTGTTTCTGCGATATCCCACATATACTGTAGGTGGCGTAGTGGTTCAAAGGACAGCTGTCCGGGTTTGATATCCCTCCCCAGCACCGCCTGTGTGTAGTATGATATGATTTTGGGTAATTTTTTTCTGTCTTACTATGGTTTCTTCCTGCAGTCCACAAAGGTGCAGCTAGACCTGGAATGTCTAGACTGGGGGAGGTATACGGGGGCGGAGCCATCAGAGGACTGACCCCTGTCACTCCCTAATTCAAAATGCATTATTGCTTAATGATAAGGTCGGCCCCTCTGTATGAATTAAGGCTTCTTTCATGCCCCCCACCTTAAAAAAAATATTCTAGAATGGCCCCTAGTCTAGATTGCCCGTAATGTGTGTTTGTGTGTGTGTCTTTGTGTACGTGTGAGTGATTGTGTTTGTGCTCTGTGGTGAACTGTCAGGATCTGAATCCACAGCACAGAGAGTGAGTCCGCGACCCAGTACGCTGTGTTTCTGGGAACTGGCTCGAGGCTCACGGTACGGGATAAACGATTACCGATACGACACAACATACTCAACCTTACATCCCCTATGCAAAAATCTATTTGGAAAGAAAACAGCATATATTAAGGCAAGTAACATGTACTGTTTTTTTTTTTACTAACCAGAGACCCAGATTTCAGTGTTTCTATGCATGCCTAAGTTGTACATGATGGAAATGTTCATTGGTAATAGGCGATCTAGCTGCTGAAGCCATCAGCCCGGATTCAGCGCTCCATCTTTAGGCTGTCAGGAATTGCTTAACTCTACCATCATTTAATCAAGACGTAATAAGCCGCGTTATGCATTTACGATGAGTAATTAAGGTAACAGAATAATTTAATGGAGTTTGAAGTAATGCATTTTCATTGCTGCTTTAGCATCAGAGAAATAAACAAAATAAATGTTTAGTATGAGTTTGAACATTATTTTTTATACAAATGAAATAATGATTCGTAGCCGTATAAATATAAACTAAAAACTAATTAAATATATAATGAATATGCATAAATGAGTCACATTTTCTGGCATTCTTCTTCGTTGCGCATGGATTTTGTATCGTTTGATTCGAACAGAAATCAACATCACCATTAATTACCCAACAGAGGTGTGGAGTGTCATGTGATACTGTGAATCATTATTATGGATCCAAAATCGAAACACTGTACACTTTAAAATGAAAGACAGCATTTAGTTGTCTAATTGTGAATACCAATCACATCTGATAGTTTCCTGCATTCCCGACATTTCCAAAGAGAATCAATTGAGGCTCGACTTTAACCGACGAGGACTTGAGATCCATGTGTTTGCATAGCATTTCGCAGTATATTATTCTTCTAGTACAAATTATTTTCCTTATTAAAATGATGGTGTTCTTCTGGCCACTGTGCACGAAGCAACAGTTATCCGATTCTGCATGTTTTATAAATGTTCAGTATTTATCAGTGAGAGAATATTGAGAGAGCTGGGTGTGAGATATTGTATAGAAGCAGCAAACGTGCTTTCGTGTGTGTGTGTGTGTGTGTGTGTGTGTGCGTGTGTGTGTGTGCATGCATGTGTGCAAGTGTGTAAGATGTGGGGTGAATTGGAATACGAGGGAACGAAATGTTGAGCTCATGGTGCATGAAATTAAAAATACCGCAAGATACCCAGAGAGTTTTCTCTCTCGCTCTTTGGGCCGCGGGAGCGCCGTCAGATGTCATCATCTGCGATTTGTCCTTAACGACATTTTTACGAAACACTATCATATGGCGGAAATCATACACGTGGCTGTGGAAACCCAACTGTAAAGACCTACCTCAATCTTGCAGCTAAGACGAAAAAAAATATATATAGAGACGTCCTTTCTTGACATGTGAAGCAAAGACACCAATGGATATACAGTAGACAAGAGGCAGGCTTGTATGTCAGCGCACTCAGTAGAAAACACCTGCGGGACACAGATTTCACTGGTGATCTACTTGGAGAGGACAGCAGAAATCTTACGCGCCGCAACCTTTAAGGAACGTCGACATCAATAATACTCTAGTGCCACTCTGAGCTTGCTGCTTGTGACAGATGAGGCTGTTATGGTCTTCCAGCCATTGTTTTTGACACAAATATTTGTTCAGGAGCTTTTCAATTCTGTTATGGTTTAAAGGTTGACTGTAGGCTTAAGAGCTCTGCCTGTTGATATGAAATGTATTCTGGGTCCAACCTGTAGGATCTGCCAGTGACTCACTTCTTGTACCTATGGCTGTTGAGCCTGATCTCGAGATGCTTCACTGGGATTCAGGTTGCCCCTTCGAGAGGCATCTGAACCTGACGACATGAACACAAACTCCAAAGAGGGCGGTACAGGCGCAACGCAAACTTGCGATTATGATAGTCGCATTATGAAATGCTTGCGATACTTCGTTTGTCAACTTTCGAATACACATTTTTATATTATAAATTATGCATTACAAAACACTAGGGCATATTCAAAATATGAATTAATTACTTGTTATACACAACACATCAAATGAGAAATAATTATTTGTTATACACAAAACATCAAATACATAAAAATATGCAGGGATTTTATTGATATGCTGATTTTGCTTTTTCCCTACTAATTTCCACTCGATTTAATACATCTAATTCTCAAGTAAATTAGTATTTCATTATTTATGTCATCATTTTCCATCTAGGGGCAAAATCAAAGAACCAACATTATTGACAAATAAGACATTACAAATAATAAACATATTGACAATTCACTGTTGTTGAACTGTTTCTTTCCATGTAATCATGTAATAATGTGACTGTATCTACACTGAGCCCATCTACACAGAACTATGGTCATGAATGTATAAAGAATAAAGAAAATGTTGCTAAACTGGAACCTCGCCCAGGCTGTGCCCCAGCCTTATGTTCTATACTTGATAGGCTCCAGTCCTCGGACCCGACGATGACCCCGCGCAGGACAGGCAGTGTAGGATAACCTCATAATTAACCACTAAGACTACGTTCACATTGCAAGACTCATTGTCCAATTCTGTTTTCTTTGCTTAGATCGGATTTTCCTATCGTGATGGTTCATCCATAATTACAAGTGACCTGGATCTAACTGTACTGTGAATACATCTGTCCTCCGAAATGGCACGCTTGTTCACACTGGTATGTTTTTGCACGAGTCATCTGCGGCACCAACAACAACAAACACGCTGACTGCTGACGACAGCGCTGAGCGCATGTGTATAGGCGAAAAAAAACACAGGAATTCTAATGTGACTCTTCCCCATAGCCACGAATCGTATACATATCTGATCTATGAACACATATTTAAGAGACTCAAATCTGCTTTGAAAAGATCAGAATTGTGTGCCCACAAAGCCCTAAAAACATCAGATCTGAGTCACATTCAGGCAAAATATCAGATTTGAGTCACTTCAGCTTGGTAGCTGTTCAGCTTTTCCTATTGGAATTGCAGTTTACTAACCAGGTGTCTTAAAACATTTCTTGGCACTTAAAAGACACTAATGAGTTTGGAGAGTAAATAAAATGTGTAGTATATGTGTACAGGTGGGTTCCAGGACATAAATAAATACAATCATATTTATGATTACACGTAACTATTAGCCAGTAAAAAATAATTAAACACCCCCCCCCCCCGCACTCCCACCACCTTCTCCTGTAAAGTTTGCAATTATTCTGCTCGGTAGTTTCTCCAAACCCTGACATGCCAGATTGGCGGGTCTGGGCCGCCAGACGGAGCCGTTGGCGCTGTGGTTCCCCCGGCGGAGGTGAAGCAGGCTGCTGGTGGAGGGGGAGAGTCTCCGTGGAGCGCAGGAGTGACATCATCGGTGTCCAAGATGGAACCCGGCTCCAGGATATACTCACAGCACAGGCAACCACGGAAGAAGCAAAGAAACGGCAATAGCTGTTCGCTAAACCCAAAACAACCCCCCCCATTTTACACGTACACTAACGTACGATGAGACTCCTTAGGTCAGCTGCAAAACGCACTTACGAAATGATGATCACCTACAACTTTTGTGAGTTAAACTACCATCCACAACAATAAAGCATGATTTGCCCGTTTGCTAAATTGGGTAAGATTTGCTAAATCTTCTGCTGCTTAGCGATACCTACTACTTATATGAAACAATTTTAAATAAATAAACGCTATGTTTCACTTCAACCAGATTAAGACGCCATAAACTGCAGGCCCTCAGGAAGTCAAGCAAGGGCGAAAGCTACAAAGGTCAGAAAGCGAGAAGAGGAACAGAAGAGAGGCCAGCTAGGAAGACAGGAATCGTTTGCGTTGGTAATGTTTAAGTCTTAGCATCATCACCTATTAGGAAGAGTTAAGGGCAATTTTGAAAGGAGGAAATAAAAGGTAACACTTTACATTAACTGCCACCTTCATAATGCTTTTATACTGCATTCATAAAACGTTCAGTACACCTACGTAATGTATTAATTAAATATTCATAAAACATTCATAAACATCATGCATGTATACCATAACATCCTAACATCCCTTAACAGATGTAATATACATTAATAACAAACATTATATAATAATGACAAACATTATAATTGTATAGTCGTAATGTTTGTTATTAATGTATATTAAAGCCTTTAAGGGATGTTAGGACTTTAAGGTGCACTTGCATGTTGCTTATGAATGTGCTATGAATGCATTATGAATGCATTATGAAGGTGCACTGAATGTTCTATGAATGCATTATGAAGCTACACTTAATTAAAGTCTTACCAAATAAAGCAATGCAGAATTGCTGTAACTGGGGTGTTCCGACATTTTCTAGCAATTTTTTTCTTGAGCTTGCAAACCCTTTATCACAGGCTGGAGTTGTAATTAATCCTGACAGTCTCAGCAACATTAATTAATATAAAACCATAACAATTTATAAGTAACTCACTGTAAATAGTGTTGCATGTACAGTATATAGGAATATTTATTAGCACAGTCATTAGCACTGTTGCTCCAGGGTTGAATGCTGGAATCCTGTCTTCAGTGTGTGTGTGTGGGGGGGGGGTCATGCATATATTACATCGCAGGGACCAAATGTCCTCACAGTGTGATAAAAACCTATTATTTTGTGGGGACCATTTTTTTCACTCCCACCAAGGGAAATTCAATTTTATTAAAATCTGTGACTGCAATCAAAAAAGTAAAAATGCCAAAAGTCTTGTGTTTTGTTTGGTTGCTTATGATTAAGGTTACGGCTGGGTAGGGGGTAAGGTCGTCATGTTGGGATTAGAGTTTTCCACATAGAAACGAATGGAGTGTCTTCATAAAGATAGGAATACATGGACTGTGTGTGTGTGTGTGTATGTGTGTGTGGTTTGCATATTCTCCACACGTCGTATGGGCTTCCTCCTATAACCCAGAGACATGCAGTCAAGCTAATTGGAGTCTCTGAAGTGATGAGGGTGTGTGTGTGTGTGTGTGTATGCGCTCTGTGATGGACTGGCATCCAGTGCAGAGTGTATAGCTTTGTGCCATATGCTGCCTGGGACAGGCTCCAGAAACGCCCCCCCTCCCCCCGCCCTCACCACCCTGTTCAAGATTAGATGCTGGAAGATGGATGGATGTCTGCTGTTTGCATATCTTATCATCCAGTGCTATTAAACAAGACCCTTACAGTAAACGCAGTGCACCATTTCTAAACACTGCCCAATCCACTGCAACGCTACTGCAAAACAACTTCAACCCGACAGTGACAGGACATCAAAAAGGTTAATAGTGGCCGCTGACTAAACCTGCCCATAACTCTGTGTTTTGAAATGATCTGTTGCCGTATGTCATCTTCATCCGTTGCGTCTGATTGGCTGAGCTTGTGTTTCTTTATTTGTTGTTATCGATGATGTCGTTCAGCTACTTCTACGACCTCATCTGTTTGGCTGTGTGATTGTCCAAGGGCGGAGTGGGGGGGTGTAGGGGGCATGTTGTGAGCTTTACTAACATACTTATGAAACTTCCCTTTTAGGATATTAATCATTAGAGGGTATTGGCCTAATTTTTTCCTAAATGCAATGTTTGATGTTTTCCTTTGAACCTGGAGGATATATTTACATAACTCTTCATGAAGTTTCTGTTATGCATTTGTCCCATTTAACAAAATCTTTTTTTAGAAAGTGGACCCTAGATTTGCTGGCATTATAATGAAATCACTCAGCCAATATATAAATATTTATTCAAATTTTAATAGGCAGTTTATTTTGAGCATTTCAGTAAATGTTCCATTTTTTCACCCAAACTCATTTATCATACTATTAATTCTATGTATTACTGGTCAATCTAAATTACTTTCCCTGAGATAAAGGCCTTTCAAATATAGTCACTTTAAAAGTATCATTTTCACTGTCTAGGCCATATCTGGTATGTCAAATATCAAAGTTAATTCTAATTTTTGTATCCCTCTTCAGTCACTTTTAAAGCTTGATTGCCTAGCATTTCTGTAGGATAATATTACGCGCTCACCTCAATTTGGCAACTGTCATTTTGTAGATCTGTTCAGTGTAATTACTGCCCTGACGTCCCATCTGTCAATGCGGCCATGGTGACAGAATCCACAATGTGTGATAATTTAGGGCTACAAGTAGCTACGCCTTCGCGTTAACAAATTAGAATAATAATAGTAATAATGGCAACCAAGCAAAGAAGAAGTCGTACTGTTTTGCTGTTAATTCCAGACGCTGAGAAAGAAGCTGTTGCAGCCTTTTCAGTATTAAAGTAAAAAACTTCAGATTCACGTACTTGAAAAATGAAAATGAAGGGAGTAATGATTTAAGATAGTTCGGCAAACCCGCATTCCCCGTGGTTGACTGGCGCGCCATCCTGGGTGCACTTCTGCCTCGCGTGCTGTGTTTCCGGCAGCTGGCTCCAGGATCGTCCTACACTGAATAGGCCATTTGAAAGACACAGAGATTGACAGATGCATCGACCGACACACAGAACATACTTGATGCTTTTCAGTAATAGGATCTATTGCATCTACAGATAATTACATTTGCCGAACATTTTTTTTTTTGTCTTCAGTGGTGCATAATGGGAAGAGAGTTTGTCTTTCGAAGGGTTCATTTTAAGTAAAACATAATGTTATGTTTGAATAACCTCCACGTAAACCTGAAAGTTGAGCTGGCATCAAATCTCTTAAATGTGTGCCTCTTTCCTCATGCAGCTAAATTAATTAATTTATGATTAATTAACAACATACAGTAATTAAAACCTATACTGAAGACTACTCAACCTAATAGATTAAAATGACATAGAATTCAGTTTTTTTGCTTTAGATATCATGTGGGAATATGACCTTAAAGATTCATAACAGCAGCTATTAATGGAAAGCACATTTCACCATATCAATAGTGGAAAATAAGTGGCAAAATATTATTTTCAAAAAACACCTGAATACCAGATGAAATGTCTTCACTATAGTGAGAGATTCCCATGTCGACAGGGAAAAATTTGCTTGACTTAGTGAAGCTGGATGCTTATGGGAAGCTACTGGTAAAGAGAACCTCCCTCCATCAGTCTCTGTTCCAAAGCTTCCCCAAGGCTGTATTGTGAAGCAGAAGAAGAACATGAATGTAAGGATAGTGTTGGCTTGCTGTCTACAGAAGAGCCAAGGCAGTGCCCTCACCAGATCTATCTATCTATCTATCTATCTATCTATCTATCTATCTATCTATCTATCTATCTATCTATCTATCTATCTA
>JAODJX010000015.1:2681424-2701960 GCA_026776945.1 Isichthys henryi
GGGATAGGCTCCGGACCCCCCCGCAACCCAGTAGGATAAGCGGTTTGGAAAATGGATGGATGGATGGATGGATGGATATTTTTGGACTGTGGAGGGAAACCCAAGTACCTGGAGGAAACCCCATGACGACATGGGGAGAACATGCAAACTGCACACACCTGGAACCATGGTGGAGACTCGAACCCGAGTCCCAGAGGTGTGAGGCAACAATACCACTAACTGCACCATCGTCCCATCATTCCCGGAAACTGAACCAATTGATTTTCGTTATTTACATGAAGCCAATGGCGCACACTCAAGAAAAAAAAATTGTCTAAAACTCTAAATTCTAAAACTGAGCAGCTAACCCTTATTTGAGGCAATGGGTACCTAATATTACATTTGACTATTCTATTCTATTCTATTCTATTCTATTCTATTCTATTCCCTTAGTAATTCCCTTTAGTATCATACTCATCAATTCTTGCCTGAGTTCCTCTCTGACTTGACTATAAATTTAGATAAAACGGCATTAACATGTGATTTTAATACACATATAAATGCAGAGACAAACTTTTTTTTTGTTCCTTCTCGACACAAACCCCACCAGTGTGTAATTAGGTCCACGCAGGAACATAATCACAGATCAGGCCTAATTATTACTTCTGAAGCTGATCAATCCTTCCTGATCATTTTTTGATTGATTTTAATCCATAAATACCCCCAGCAACCATAAAAAATGGTGTGGAACTGTGATGCCCAGCTCGTACGATCCTCGTGTGTGCCACGCCCCCTGGTTACCCACGTGTGTTACCCAGATTGTCTCCAGCTGTGTCTACTTGCTTTGCTTAGTCACGTCCTATTTAAATCCTGGTCTTACCTGTTTCCCTTGTCCGTCATTGTGGTTTGCTGGATGTTCTTTTCGTGTCTTATGTTTCCGGCTCCCCATAGCCAGAATAAACCCCAAGTTTACCCTGATTTTGCCTGTTTGCCTGGTCTTTGGCCACCTGCCCGCACGATCGCCGGTCCGCTCTTCCACGATCGTGACAGGAACATCTTTTATTTTTGTTTACTAACATTGTTACTTAATAATGTTACATTTATCTTTGGTTACAATTCCGAAACCACAAACGACTACGACATACAGCTGTCAAACAGGCCCTGAGTAAAATAACTCCTACGGTATAAAAACAAAACCAGTTTAGGTTACTAGGTACTTACCATGTTCTAACGATCACACCTGTACTCTTAAACTGAAGTACTGCTAACTTGAAATGAAAAGCCTGTAGATGATCCAGTCAATGTAACATGAACTCAGTCTACCTTTCCTACCGCAATAATGAGAACAGACTCCTACTGTATCATAATATAACGTATAACAGACGGATCAGCGATAACAAATTCAGTTGCACTTTCTTTTAGAACAAAAGCCAACCCACCAAACAAAATTATCTTCCTGTTGTACACAACCCCTTCTAATTTTAGTGGCAACAATTTCATGGACAAGTTAAATTTCCTCAGACTTCAAATTCAGTCCATAAATATTAACTCACAAAAGAGTTTAAGTCTTGACAGACTGTGTGTTTGCACTTCCAAAGACTTACAGCTGGTCAATGAATTTGGGGAGTAAAAAAAAAAACATCTGAAAACAAAACGCAGTACATGCACACTAAATCTCACATAAAGAGTCACTGGAAGTGTTGATATTTATAATAATTCTTTACTAGCTTCGAGAGTAATTCTGGATCGCTTAAAAGTACGTTGTTGTAGTCAAGTCAAATACAGATCCTCACGTTCTTAACAATAGACCTGCTTCAAATGCACAAGACCACATTCCCCCAGTGAGGCATACAAACGGCAAGCGACAAAGGGGCGATCTCACAGCACTGCAAAGCAAGGGGCTGGGCATAAGGGTTTATTTCATTTTCATTTTATCGTTGCTTTTGACACTGTTCACAGCTCAGTTGTAAACATGATGGAATGTGAAGTCTGACTATAAAGAGTAAGACCAGATCAACTGCTTCAGTTCCTATCTAAACAAACTTCACGAACATTTCCTGAAAAAAAATAGCACTGCATCACTGGAATTGTGGGTTAAATATGGAGTACAACAGGGATCACTCCTAGGACCTTTGTTTTTTGTTCGCTACATGCCGCTTCTCAGAGCGATAATACACAATCAGAAAATTAATTTTCCATTCATACGTTGATGACACACAAATAAAAATCCCAATTGCCCCAAATGACCATACATCCATAATCAACCCCAGAAAGCCACTTTAATGAAGCAAACAAATGGATGAGTGATAATTATCCGTCTGTAAACAATGAAAACACAGAAGTCCTATTACTGGGAGTTAATAACACTCCTCATCGTGCCTTGTTATCAGTGCTTAACCCTGAGTTTCACTGTATCAGCTTTCGACCTAGGCGAAGATTTGACATAGAGCCAAGCTTTAATTCACATATTATCTGGCATATTAAAAACATTGTTAAACTGATGCGTGTCATAGCCTTTCAAGGCTGAAAAATAATAGAGCGAGAGAGAGAGAGAGAGAGAGAGAGAGAGAGAAATGCTTCACTGTCAGGAAGCACGAATTGCAGACTGTCTCCCCTACAGAAGATTCAACGTGCAGCAATGCAGCATCAAGGATTGTAAATATAAGAAGCACATCGAATGCATCTCCACTGCCTTCTGGTTAAGTACGGGATGAACCTGAAAACTTTTCTGCTTACTTACAAGACATCAAAACTTGTTTAACTGAACTGATCAGCATGTACAATCCAGAGCATGTACTGAGATCGCAGAATGAAGGCCGTCTTGTAATTGTTCACGTAAAAAGGCTGTTGGTGGCACAGCCTTCAACCACGGGACGCCTGGTCGATGGGACAGGCTGCCAGCGTATGTGAGGGATGCCTGCCCGGTGTCAGTATTAAATCCAGACTGAAGAGCAATTACTTTAGTCTATCCTACCATAAATAAGGCTGCTGGTGTGACTGTATGTCACCGATCTGTCTTTGTCTTTGCTCTTAGCCGGTCACATATCAACACATCTACTGACCCCATGTACCATTCTCCTCCCCATACGGCCAGAAGCCCCACATCCTGGGCAGACGTCGACCAAGCTCAGGTCATGCATATCGCCAGCCAATCACAGAGCTATTGGTCAGCAGGTGACTGAAGATTTGATCTGCAGATGGCTGAAGCCGACCTACAGGCAGCATGGTGACCCCTGGACAGCACGGCCGAAGATAGCGCAATACAAGGGAAAGACGTAGCATTTTCTGATATGACTATTATTGGCATTTCTCTGTGGGATTGGGCAGCCAGTTGACCTTGTACCTTAGAGATTTGTATCTCATGTATCGAACTAGGGAGTTGTGTTTCCTCTCCTCCATTCTCTTTTTTATTTGCTATTATAGTTACCCTAAACTCTAATATGCCAGTAAGTGACTCTGCTTTTAGCGCTAAGTATGTTCGGAAAGGTGTGATGTCAAGATGAATCGAGCGGAACACTGATGACCACCAACCTCAGTGTTAATCACTGTGCAGCTTCTATCTACACCATGTGAAATTATAGGCTATCCAGTTAGTAGAGCAAACAGTACAGCCTTTCTTTTGGTTTCCAAAATAGCAGCATCCATAACAGCTGCTTGTTACAAACATAATAGGCAATTTCGCATGACCTGTTGACATCAGGTGAGCGTAATTTAGATCCGCTCAGATCTTCATCTCAGCCAGAGGCAGTTTTATGGGATTGCTAGTCCATTAGAGATGATAAGTACTACACATACCTCACACCTCATGTGTGCCTCATCCGCTGCTCGTACATCAGCACTCACATCAGTCATTAAACCCAAGTTCATAGGACAGTCTCCAGAGAGAGGTGTTGCTCTTTAAGACTGGTCTGGTGACGGCATGGATATGGTTTATAACCGTTTGCCTGTGCCTTGTGGCTAATCATTCCATAAAGAATTATTTTTGTATCATTTGGCTACTTCATGAATGCCCCCAGACAGTCAGCTAACTATAGCCTGTTCCACAGCTTAATACTCATTTAGTTTTTGAGTCTGTTCCCAAGTTGTTGCATGAATGGCTCTGCCGACTGCTATTGGCAAACCCATATCCGTACTCATCTTCAAATGAAGCCCTTATTGCGCATATTTATTACTCATTGTTATTCATTGCTATCGCGCTGTTTTCTCTTGCACTGTCTTGTACTCTACTACCATTTGTCGTGCACTCTTATTGTTAATTTCAATACCATCATGCTCAATACAATACCAGCCCCTAAAGGATCTGCCCCCTATCCTGCAGCTCTGGCACCCTAGGATCACGTGACAGTAAAACCGAAACTTGAACTGCATCTTCTTTCCATCTCCGAGTGGCAGGGATCTACTCATGATCCCACAGCCGTAAAGTCTGGGAGGAAGCTTAGCACCGGGTGGCTCCAACCTGAGACTGTTGCTGCTGATATGAATGCTTCTGTAATGTGTCAGAGGGACTGACCCAGGTGAATAACAAAGCAGTGAATAACAGTGGCTTGCCATACATCTCCAGGGATGGCATGTCTGGATTTTCTGTGGGTAATCAGTCTAAAGACACATGGAGTCTAACTGGCATCTCTAAATTACCTATAGTGTATGAGTCTGTGTGTCGTGTGATGGACCGGCGTCCCGTCCAGGGTGTACCCCAGCCCCGTGCCCTGTGGTGGACCGGCGTCCCGTCCAGGGTGTACCCCAGGCCCGTGCCTTGTGGTGGACCGGCGTCCTGTCCAGGGTGTACCCCAGCCCTGTACAGCCAATCCCCCCACAATTCTGACCAGAATAAGTGGTTGGTAGATGGACAGATGGTATAATTAACACATATAAAGCAAAATTATGACTGTAAATCACATCCATCCATCCAACCATCCATCAACCCATTTTTTGTGACTGCTTGTCCCATTCAAGGTTACAGAACGTAAATTGATGTATTTTATAAACACATTTATGTAAAAAAATCCTTACATATTCATTTAGACAAAATCACTAACATGTAATACTGGGCTGTACTTCTCCACGAGCGACAGTTATGGCTCTTTATTGATATTCAGAAATCCTGGCTTTGCATAATTTTTTAAGGCTTTTACGCCTCTTTTTGCTCCCATTTCCTTTGTTACCTATAAACAGTTCAGAAAGGTTTACTTAAGCTCTATCAGCTGTGCTGAGCTGTCTGCAGTTAACTGCACTCCTTTCACTTCGGATGTTGTGCATTTCTTCCCATCGATACGATGCACGAGGCTCATCCCAAGGTTTCTTCCTTCTTGGGAGTTTTTCCTTGCCACTGTCGCCTTTGGCTTGCTCACTGGGGGCTTTGGGTGGAGATGCTGTAAAGCGCTTTGAGACGATGTAATGTTGTGATAATGCGCTATACAAAAATAAATTTGTTGTTGTTGTTGTTGTCATACAGAATGATGAATTAGCATTTTTGTTCAACTTTGGTTAATTTGCTATGAAAAGTAGGGCTGAAACGAAAAAAATGCAGCTGGAAAATTATTGAGACGTCACAACTTGAAATCGGACTTTTATTACAATTAAAATAGGTTACCTTTATGTTTAAATATTGTTTTTCCCACCATTTTCAAGTAAAAAATGTTATAGTAATATGAAATGTTTTGTGTAATTGTTATTAAGGAAAGGGGAAAGCAGAAAATTAAAGATGGTATATCGGTATACACATGCTTACACGATGCAAGTAATTTAGCAACACTAATTAACTGCATGTCTTTGGATTGCATGAGGAAACTACATGAAGCAGATCGAACATGGGAGAAACATGGGGAGAACCTGGGTAGAACATGGGGAGAATGTAACGATAACATGGGGAGAACATGAGGAGATCATGGGGAGAACATGGGGAAGAGAGAGCATGGGGAGAACATGGGGAGAGCATAAGGAGAACATTGGGAGAACATGGAGGTAACATGGAGAGAAGAGAACACGGGGAGAAGATGGGGAGAGCATAAGGAGAACATGGGGAAAAGAGAGCATGGAGAAAACATGGGGACATGGGGGGAACATGGGGAGAACATGGGGAGAATGTGACGATAACATGGGGAGAACCTGGGTAGAACATGGGGAGAATGTGACGATAACATGAGGAGAACCTGGGTAGAACATGAGGAGAATGTGACGATAACATAGGGAGAACATGAGGAAAAGAGAACATGGAGAGAATGTGGGGATATGAGGAGAACATGGGGGAAAGAGAGCATGGAGAAAACATGGGGACATGGGGGGAACATGGGGAGAACATGGGGAGAACATGGAGAGAACGTGTTGACATGGGGGGAACATGGGGAGAACATGGGGAGAACATGGGGATATGAGGAGAACATGGGGAAAAGAGAGCATGGAGAGGACATGGGGGGAACATGGGGAGAACATGGGGAGAACATGGGGAGAACATGCAAACTGCGTGTACAATGGGAGGACACAGTGTTGAATCACTAAGTCACAATTTCAAGAGTTCAGATGTTAAACCAATGTTTCGTGGATTTTGTGTAAAATCCAAATATAAAGAATGAGCTGCCTGCTGTTTTTAAATTATTTCTTGGAAACCAGGGTGAAACAAGACCACTGTTTGCACACGGTCATACGTTTATCCCTGTTCCTTGATGCCCTCCAAATCCTGTTTCCCATTCAAGGTTTTCACATTGAGCATGATGAGTGGAAATCGTATCCGTCATCCGTATGGCAGAGGTCTTGTGAAATTGTAAGTGTGTAAGTGCGCTTCACTTAATTCAAGAAACGAATTTCCTGCAAGCTTTTCATAATTTATAAAGCGGGGAATGTTACATTCCTTGCTTTTGAACCTTATATTTCTGCATTTTCAAATCTGTCGTTGAATAATGTTATAAAATTGCACCGAAACGTGGCGGAAACGTCGTGTATGTCCTAAAGCCCTTGAGGAGCCATTCAGATTTCTCTTGGGGAATCAGTTATACTTTCAACAGAATTTTCTTTCAATATCATCATTCAAATCCATTACCTGCATAGTAATATCAGTGTTGAATTTTAAACATCTTGAAGATTCTTAGCAAAATTACTTAACTGTATGTATTTCCTGACTTGGTAAGTTTTCATGACAGACTAACGCAATAGTCACACAGTTCATATGTTTGAGATAAATTGCTTCCACGTACTATGCAATTCATTTTATGTTTGTTTAATGTAGTTTCAAAAGCAAAGCATTGCTTTTTGCTCACTTTGGCATGCAATTTTTAAAAATGCTTTTTATGGTCTGGATAATTTTATAACCATAAGCGCTGTTTGTTGCTCTGCTGTGGCCAAGAACAGAGGGGAAACTAATTAGTGCTGCCAAAGATCTGCCGTAACCCGCTGGCTTCGCCGAAATGATGAGTCTCTAAACTCTGCGTAACACAAAAGCAACCACAACTACCAACTACCAAATGCACCAGCGGAAATATATTTACCGGTAAAAGAAAAGTCCTTACAATTACACATAATTATTTATTAGTTTTTATATATCTCACGTAAAAACAAATACAGGAGTAATAAAACTAATAAATAAAGGAGAGAAAATATTGCCAAAAATATTGTATTTTAAATGATCGCATTATTTTGCAACACATAACTACAAACCTAGTTCTACACCGTAATTATAGACTTCCAGATTACAAAAAGGCACAGATCACAATAGCTGTTTGCATGGGTACTTCAGGGAAGAGACTTGCTGATTCACTGTTAACCCTTCCCTCCAGTGAGACGGGACAGGCAGCGGTTCCTGCAAATCTCCGCCGCTGTGAATGCGGCGCCTTCGAATCCAAGAACTTCCTTTGACCCAGAACACTAGGTATAAATTTTCTGACAGGCCATAACCTCAGAAGATGTTAAATGCAGGGGGTCCTGTAATTCCTTCTGTCACTGGCTTTTATACGCTCCTTTTTTTTGGGGGCGGGGGGGGGGGGGGGCAACTGCTAATTCCAATTTCTCATGCATGTTACAAAGCATTTTGTGGGTGAGTTATGGGTGTGTCATTCATATGGAACATTCATCAGGGAGCAGATGCTGATTCTGCATCCGCTTTCCATCGCTTGCAGTCATAATTGTATGATGTTTAGTGACAGACACACGGGGGCCTCATGGTGGCTCAGCAGCTAGTGATTTTGCCTCCATCTGCAAGGCTCTGGTCTTCATCCCGTCTCCCCTCCTTGTGTGTAGAGTCTACATGTGCTTCCAGTACCGTGTGGGTTTCCTCCAGGTACCCTGCTCTCCTCGGCTAATTGTCACCTCTAAATCACCCTTAGGGTCTGATTGCATATGTGCGTGTGACGGACTGGCATCCTGGGCAGAGTCCACCCCCGCCGTGTGCCTTATGTTACCTGGGATGGGCGCCAGGACCCTGGTAACCTTTACCAGGTTAAGCGGTTAGAAGATGGATGGGTGAATTTAATACATACGGCCGGTCAAATCATATAAATTGCATTATTATTATTATTATTATTATTATTATTCTATAATCATCATCATCATCACGCCAGTTAAACGTCCCTGTTCTGCAGCGTCGTTTGGCTTATGTTAGAAAGGTCGCTGGTTCCAATCCCAGTGTCGGCAGAGTGATGTCACTGACCAAGGCCCTCAACCCCCAGTTCTTTCCAGGACATTCTAACCCTGCTTCGTGCATCATTTTGGGTAACAACGTCTGCCCACAATGCCATGGACCTTAGTTGTACACTTACCCAAAAGGTCACGTTCCCATCCTGCGCTGCCTTTTACTGAAACGATCCCGCATCACGTCACGGTTACTCAAAGGCAGGTGACTTATCTTGGCAGCAAGCTAGTTTGCTGATGCCTGTATGTAACGTACCCAAGTTTTGATTCGCCATTTACATAATTTCATTCACAGTTTATTTATTATGTGAGAACTACATGTCCTGCACTATCAGCGCAGGGACAGCAGATATATTTACTGCTAGATGCAGCTCACAGTACTTTTGACAGAACTTAAATGCACTTCTTAGAACAATGTTTCCCAATCCAGTCCTCTGGGATGCACATTTTAGTGGGAGGGACTGTCTATGGGTCGCCGGGGATGAAATTGGGAAACACTGTCTTAGACAATCTCCGTAGACATATTGTAAATAATTTGTCTAACAGATAAAATGAATAATTGCAAAACACATCTTTTGTATTTACTTTACAAGAAAGAAGTGATAAAGGGGGCCTTTTAAGTGTATTAAGCCCGTCAGGCCTGTGGGGGAATTACTTGCTTCCCTCCTTTGTAAGGTGTTGCTGCTTTTCACCATCCTCAGAGGCATTCAGTACATGAGGGATTGGCTTAAATGTCAATAAGCATTCAGTACAGCTCTATCAAGTCTTGGCAGTTGTTCCTGTGTTCGCTTTAAACACACACAGCTATCCAGGGACTGTGGAGCTGGCGTTCGCTTCAATGACAAGGTGCTCAATAGCATTTGATACACTGAATAAATTGACCTTATGCATAAGTTTTAATAAAAATGGCCTTGAGATTTTAAGAGATAAAGATCAAATAAACAAGCCTGCCTGCCAGTTCTGCTGGTTAGTGGAAATGACAGAATTAACAAAGACTAACTAGTTACCCAGACCTGGTTACTTCCCCCTCCCCCATCTCTGTTGAAGAAACCAGACAAGAGATGTTAACCAGCACATTTCAGTCCCAATAACAATTGACGATTAAGGGCCTGGCTTAGGGACCCAAAGAGGAGAGCCTTAGGATTTGAACCAACAACCTTCTAAGCTAAGTCACAGCACATCAACCTACTGAGCCATAAACCACTGCTGCACTGGAGGAATGTCATTTTTAGACAAGAAAACCATGAGGCTGGTTTCATTTTTCGATAGGCATGTGCAGGCTGCGTCATGGAGATCCATGACCATAGCTAATTCAGAGAGAGCGGAGGTGTACCAGTATATTGTAGTTTCTCTGTGACTTACTGTTCTGCTGGAAGAACTGTTCTAAATTCAGGCAACTGCTTATGTAACGTTCCTGTTTGCTTTGTGTTTACTTGTGAATCTAATATAGATAATGTTGTCCCTTTAACAAAACAGCAACCTATTTAGCTTGTAATATTTAGGTTTAAATGTAATATTGCAGTTTCCCTCAACACTGAGTCAACTAAAATTACTAATAAAGCTAATTTACTAAATAAAACTTTGCAGCATGTATAGGTTACATTACCTTTTAATGGATGATTTTAGGATGTTGGTATTCAGACACAATAAATCAGACAGGTAGTGAGCATGAATGACTGTGTTACTTTATAACACTCAGTGGGGTTAATTCAGTTATACTTAGAACAACTAGCTAATGCATGCAGCAGGGATCTCCAGGTACGAGGTTGCAGCTTTACAGTGACAATATGCAGGCAGGGTCAAGAGGTCCACATTCTGTTCATCTCAGCATGAGACTACGTGATTCTGAATGTGGCTCGATCGTCGGCGCCATACAAGGCACTTCCAGCATCTCAGAAACAGCCACCGTCCTGGGATCTTCACAAGCTCCTGGGTCTAGAGTTTACAGAGGATGCTGTAATGAACAACAAAAAAATCCAGTGAGGAAGAGATCTGTAGCTGAAAACACCTTATTAACGAGAGGGCGGAGAAGAATGGGTGGATTAATAAGAAGGCCACAAGTGCAAAGATAACAGCTCGCCAACATGTCGGTATGCAGAAAGGCACCTCTGAATATACGACTCACCTACCTGAGACATTCCGGTGGCAAAAATGAGCTATTAGCTAGCTATGCCCAGCAAGGTGGTAGCTGAGTATATACAGTAGGTATACACACTACAGGCAATTTAGAGACTAATTATTTTAACTGTGTGTATTTTTTGACTGCAGGAGGAAAGCCACATGACAAAAGGAGACCATGCGTTTTGCACGCATGTTCGATGACAGTAGGATTCAAACTGTCTGCACTGGAGACGTGAGGTAGTCCTATTACACAGCAAGTCACCAATGCGTATCACCATTGAAGGTTACAGCCGAAACACCACCAGTTATTCTACAAACCAGCACGCAAGCTGTAGTTAAGGAACATATGGCCAAAAGTTGGCTTACAGAGGAAATAAGATGTTTTGGTAAGACTATCATCTGTTATGCCTTTTGATGAATACTAATACACGTGGTTATAATGCTTTATAAATGCATTATACTTTCTTATGAATGTGCTTATAAATGACAAAAAACATAGATGTATCTCTAAATGAGGATATTATACTGATGCTGACTACCAGGAAAGAAAGACCTGAAACTGATTTTTAACGTCTGATCTATGTGCATTTTCAGCTGTGATCGCTAACAATATTCAGTAAGATGACGCGTGTAGCAAATTCATCAGATTCCTCAGCCTTTACCTGATCGTAACATTTAAATTAAATTAAGTTTCATTTGCACAAGTGCAGCGACTCCACATCACATCCCGCTCACCTTTCAAGACACAAACATAGAGGAAAGAGCAATGCTGGGGGTGGGGGCACAGGGTCAGGAACTGTTCTGCAGCACAGAGTTCCCAGGGGGTTAAGGGTGGTGCCAATGGACATGTAGCTACACAGCTAGACATAGGACTCAAACTGGCGGCTATATGGAGCATGAGCCCACAGAGCCAGGAACTACCAACACAAGAGGCAAAGCAATTAAGTTCTTTTTTTTAATATCTTGAAAGATTTTATTATTGAGAACTTCTATGAGAAGTTCTTGGTTCCTGGTCCATCTGATTCAGTTGTGGACTGCAGCAGACTCACAGCGTCGAAGGACAAACAGCTCAGCGCAAAAGCTCCACCGCTTATCCCACCTGCCATCTCATTTACCGATAACCCGCCCAGATAGCGCAGCTGGGAGCTGATACGTCATATTAAGATATATACCAGCGCTTACTCCCTCATACGGAAAATGCAGGCATTACATCACGGCTGCGCAGGAATCCATTTATTCTGCACATTTTGCCAGTACATTAATGGGTGCCTGGAGACAGGAAACAAATACTGCAAGAGCAGTAATTAAAAGAATACGATATACTGCAACTGGGCAACAGGGACCTCTTTCGAGTCGCGCCGCAATTAATTACTTTCATAGAAGCAAACCCACTAACAAATGCAGACTCACATATTGTTAAAATATTTGCGCTACCGTGTATACTCCTTTATCCTGCCTTTTAGCCAAGTGGTATCGCTTGCGTTTTAATATTACATGACCATAAGCTAGCATGGGACCTTTATGTGCTTCAGATGGCCGAAGTTAATAATATCGTGGTCGTGTCCTTCCCGACGGGCCTTCCGGGAAGATCATCCTTTTCAAAGCTGAATCTCATCTTCCTAAATATCTGACAACGGATGGGCAAGGAAAAAGGCCGCCGTAGCCATTAGAATCTCACCTCCTTCCGAAAACTAGAGATATCATATTTTTTTGTCGCACCACATGAGAATATAAGAGCATTCCAGTAATTATTTACATTTCCTATGCTGAACGGATCCTGTGCCCAGTGCATTCTGGGATAGAATTCAGTCTCCTCATCAACCTACCCCTCTACTTGAAAAATAGCATGGAAGATGGATGGATTCTGCAATAAAACTAATTATAAGTACTAGTACATCACCCATTACTTGTCTTCCTTATATACAAACACTACACATATATATGAGCATGTCTGTATCCAAATACCAGACTGGATAAATGCAAACATAAAACCGTTTCTACAATGATAAATTCTTATGTGATTAAGCAGTATGACTGAAGCTGGGAAGATACAGTTATGCTTCATTTACTGCACCAGGTGATATTTCATTACTCAACAAGACACTGCAAGTACTGCTGATTTACTAATAAGATTTCTGCAGGATTCCAATAGACACTGATAATTAGCGCTGATGTAAACTGTTCCTTTATTCCAGTCAGATATTGTATTACAAACACACCTGGAATTCTGTCTGCAGAAATGGAATTTATTTAAACATCAAATAACGTTACAGACACTCTGGCAACAATGTAATTTCTAAGTCAGCATGGAAGCCTGTTTTTGGGACATTTACCTGTCAGTGTGTGGTAACATTACATTCTTTTGTGAAGTACCAAAAAGTATAAAGTATATATAAATATACAAGTATAAATAATTACTTATTTTTGACTTTCCTTTCCTCTATAAAGAATTTAACAACACTTAAGTTTTGTAATCTGTTGGTGTTGAATAATAATGCGAACAATATATTAAATATATTAAAAGAATGTTATTTGTGCAACTATAACCAGATGTATGAAATGTGTAAACACATGTTTCAGATATTTTAGTATATGGAGAGGTTAGTGCCAGATACTGAGCCATCACAGCTTCAAACTTGCTAGTTCCTTTCTATTTTTGAGACTATGTTTTGGTCCGTTGTATCTGGTCCATGGTTAGGCCTGTACTGTTTCTGCGACATCATAATTGTGAATGCGTTTACAATAAAATGTGCATTTTGTCTTTGGTAGCTACAGTATGGGACATGGTGGCACGTGGGTGGGATGAAGCTGTAATCCTAACCGATTTAAACAAGCGATTCCATCCTATTTAAGCTCTAACAAGGTGATAATGGACTGTCCAATAGTGGTGAGTTCAGTTCCATTAAGTGCGGGATTTATAGGTACAGTAGTCAGTAATGTGAGCGATTACCCCGAATCCAGCCTGCAGTTCACCTCCCGTGGCCACACACTATCTTAAACATTCATTATGTAACTGTGGAGAAATGCAGAGGAAATTCTCTATTCATGCGTTTTCCCTCTGCAAACATAAGCTGGGAATCTCTGGGCGATAAGCCTGTTTTCTTAACTGCTATACTGATTTCATCCACCCACCCATCCATCCATCCATCCATCCATCTATCCATCCATCCATTATCTGTACCCGCTGGTCCTAATCAGGGTTGAGAGAGGTCCACAGCCTACATTATTCTGGTGTTATAGACAAAGTAAAGAAGAACTGCCTATGGATGTTTTGTGAAAAATTTAACCAAATATCATAGATTTATCATCATTCAAAAAGTTTTTCTAAGTTAGTGTGACCAATTAGCAAATTGAACCTTTGATATTTTTTTCTTGCCTTTCCAGTTGAGCAATAATGGCTTTTTTTACGGATGGTTTGTGATTTTAATGTGGCAACTTAGAGATGTTTGGGAGTTTGTCGTGCGGAAATGCCGCCAAGTAATGCAATAATAGGACACAACGGACGCCCGTATTGTGGATCCCCGATAGTCAGTCTGAGGACGCCGACCAAAATGTTTGAACATATGGTCAGAGCCAGAGGGCATGGAAATATTCATCTGCTGAGGCTAGACAGTGTGGTCATGTGTTATTTTGAGTGAACCGTATGCGTTAGAGTCTGTGATCGGCCGTGTGTGTTCTGTGAAGGACTTTTTATGGTATTAGTCAGCTTTCAGCATTACCTGTCATGAGCATCTGCTGATGGCAGAACTGAAGCCAGTCATGGACACCCTCAAAGACGGGACATTATCCAGCAGGATCCTCTCACTGCATATGTGAGACAACTGGGTTTATCGTGGTGATAAATGGAAATCAGCACTTTCCAATTTATTCTCATATTTTTCAGAAATGTTTTAACAGTATCAGGTCACATTTACTATTTATAGAACAATAATGGACTAATATTGACTACTACTGGCAGTCCCCAGGCTACAAACCAGTTGCATTCCCTGTCTTTACAACGAAATTGTAGCTAAGTCGGGAAATTAATAATCACTAATATGATAATACAATAATAGTCGGGAAAATAATAATAAATAATTAATACTAATCAGTAAGCAAGTAGATATGGTACTCTACTGTACGTCAAGCCGACAACACAATGTTTTCACGACCATCACAAAGCACTGCTGTGTGTCTGCGTTTGTTAAAAGCCATTGCATTTAAGCCAAATTTGTAATATGACAGACTTTATGGCAGGACATTTGTAAGTACAAGCTGTTTATAAGCTTGACATTCTTAACATGCATGCTGCCTATATCATACATTAAACATCATTAAACAAATGGCCCCAGTACAAAGCATTAAACAAATGGCCCCAGTACAATGCAGATACTGTTTCTTTGCTTTTCAAAAGTACCTGATATATAAAACTCTGGATATATAATAAAATGATTACTAAAATTTCATGATTTCACAAATGAATGATTTTGGAAAATACAGATCAGGAACACCTCGGAGTAGCTTAATTTGGTCTAGAGTCACCCTTTGCCCTCAGAGCAATTTCAGTGATTCTGATAATCTGTGTGTAGAGGAAACTTGAAACGTTCTTTTAGAACAAGGGTAGGTAGGGTAATTCGCAAAGAGTCAGTGTGTTTGCAGGTTTCTGGGTAACCTTTAGGTCAGCTGTTCAAACCCAGGTGTGAGGACTCTTCGGCCAATCAGTCCTCTAATTAGTAATCTAATTAGGGAGTTGCAATGAAAACCTGCATACACAGCGACCCTTTCTGGATAGGATGCTTGCCCCTGTTCTAGAAGGAAAGCCTCCAGATTTATTAGAGATGGAAGCATTACAGTTTACTTTCCACTGCAAAACTTCATATAATTCCAGTGATGTTTGCAACAGGCAGCTGTTTAACATTGTCCTGATGTTCATGAAACTGTTCAGATTTCTTTACGAGTAAGGATGTGGACAATATCTTTTTGGGAAATGTTGACATGGTGAGCGTTCCCATTACAAGGCCACACAGAACAATCGCTGTACCTAATGGCTCACACAAGATCGCTGCTCATACCAGCAACGTGTTGAAGGCATCTATTGACTTTCTCCAGACGTAAACTAATCTGGATATAGGTCTAAAGGCGAACGATGACTAGCCGGTTCATATTACTTTTTCCCATTGCTCAGGGTCTCACGTCTTCTAGTCTGAGGTTGTGTGAGTCCAAGTGCTTATCCAACTGCAGCCTTGGTATAAATTCTACCTTAGCTGCTACCTTAAATTCTACCTTAGAAGCTCATTCTGCTCTGTAATGTCTCAGGCTGCAATTTTGTGTTGTTTATCCTGGTAAATCCTTATTTCATCTTTGCTGCTGTAGTTTTTCCATGTTTGGAATGGGTTATTATAATTTTCGAGACACATTCATAAATTTTTCTGGTTTTGTGATCAATAAACCAATTCAGGCATCATCTTTGTAATTATGGAAATGATACGTTCCCT
This sequence comes from Isichthys henryi, assembly GCA_026776945.1. Taxonomy (NCBI): domain Eukaryota; kingdom Metazoa; phylum Chordata; class Actinopteri; order Osteoglossiformes; family Mormyridae; genus Isichthys; species Isichthys henryi. The sequence goes on from JAODJX010000015.1 coordinate 2,697,615, forward strand.
GTGTTGCTTAGAAAACTCTCATATATAAGTTCTGATTTTCACACCTCATGAACACCCTATAATATGACTAAATTTATATATAATATGACTCAATTTTGTAGCTGCGTTTTTTACTGTGCATTAGCGGTTTTCATGTGGCATTTCTCTTGTTTTGTGCTCTGTTTGTATATGTAGTATAGAGTCATATATAGTTTTTAATAGTTTATTTTAAATGGGCTATTTACAGGTTAAAACAGGTTATTTCCTAATGACAGTTAATATTCAAAAAAATCATTTGTAAGCTGTCACGAAAACCACGAACGCTGGGGAGCGGGCGATTGTCCGGGCAGGCAGACGGGCAATAAGCAAGCGGACAGGCGGGATACAGGGTAAACTGGGGTTTAATCGAGGGACTAGGGCTACGAGCATCGACAAACATCAATGACAGACAGGGAACTGAAGCAAGACACGGACTGAAATACACAGGACTAAAGCAAAGTAATCAGACAAAGCTGGAGACAATCAGGGAAACACACGTGGGTAACCAGGGGGCGTGGCACACACGAGGATCGGACGAGCGGGGCATGACAGTAAGCATTGCCATAAACATTGAATTTATGATTTATCTGAAATAGATTTAAAAAAAAAAAAAACTACTAAAATTAGGTACATCTCATCAATAAAATGTGTTTGCTTATTCTTGGTTATTTTGTCGTAATTTCCTTCCAGCCTCCGGCCTTCTCGCATGTCATGGAAAATACACCTGCAAGTTCCGTAATTTATCACATATGCAAGGGGACGCTTACTGAGAGCAAAACCGGCTGCTTTATAACGCTTTGCTAAAACAATTCCACGGTAACAACATCCTACACAGACCCTTATGTATTATTAACTAGCCCTCATTTTCATTTAAATAACCTGCAAGTCCTTCACAATCTAATAACATTTTGCAACAGAATTAGTCACTGTGTCCTTAGCTGGCAGAGCCTGTTGTCAGAATAGCATTCATCAAACAGACAAACACAGTTAATGGCCGTCACACTATTTATCTCTCTTATGTACTGTTCTCAGCCATAGTACATGCCCCTCATTTTCAAGCTTTCATTTGATCCAAACCTGTTTGTCTCCTATTCCCCACTTAAAGAAAATGCCTCTTCTTTAATTAATGCATCTAGCATTTACGAAAGTTTTTCATTTTCCTGCCTAAATCCTGTTTTGAATTTAAACTTGGCATATCAATGGATATAAATGTCACTAAACTTGTACTGTGTTTTGCAGGGGACTGTATTATACGCTCCGCGACCCAGTAGGATAAGCGGTTTGGAAAATGGATGGATGGATGTATTATACGCTACACACAATGTGTTTGTGAAAAGGATATTTAGATCCGATATTTAGTGTCCTATCTACAAACTAGTTATCAAACTAGACAGGTCAAATAAAAATGGCGGCATAGCTACAAACAAAGAAAAAAGCTCTTTTAATTATTTCATTATAATATAATTGTATCCATTCATATTGCATAACCATGTATTCACTTCAGGTGACGCTGAAGCTCATCTTCACCCAGGATGGGACCGCAGTGGGGCTAATATCACTGTATGTTTCCACAAGGCTGTAATGCCTCTCATCTTAGGATAGTTTCTATGTAGCTGTTCACCTTAGCGATGCATCCTGCACTTTTGGCTGCTCGCTCATCTTTACCTTTGCCTGTCTTCCTTTTCAGTAGATGGGTTTTTCTGCTCTAAGGATGTCACAGAACAGCAATTGTTAATTGATCTACAGTATGTGATACCCCAGTAGCAGGAAATCAATGCAGCGCTAAAGTGTAAAAATCCGGCCCCTCCTAGTCGTGCGATTTAGTGCATGTGGCATGACAGGGATCCTCCCACCGATGACCGCTTAATACAGGCATATGCGACCGGCGTACGGGAAAACGCTTCGGGCCGCTCGCCTGAGAGCACGTCACATGTTGGTAGGCTAAGCACATATTCAGAGCTCCCCAGACCCCCCACCCCCGGGGTTGCCTTGGAAAGCAAACATATCATCATGGATGATATAAGCTGCACGAGTGCCGGTTCCCTGCACATAGTCTTGAATTGTGAGGGATGTCTGTCCTGACCTGACCTGCAGCAGGGAAACCGGTGCCTTCGACATCATTCAGCATTCAGCTACTGTATATTCATTCAACTCATTTCATCATATAATACTACTAATTATTTTCACCATGTACTGGATGGATGGATGGATGGATGGACGGACGGACGGATAACAGCAATAACATAATAATCAGCAGTAGTACTACTGGTATTTCGCTATTCTCTTTTTTTCCCGTTTGAAATGGTTTTACGCTTATTTTCAGCGTCGAGGTCAGGGGTCAGTTACGCACCGCAAATAGGACGTGGTTGATCTAATGAGGATTCTGCTAATAGAAAGAATTAGCTAATTGAGAAGCGAGTCGATTAGCATATTTTCCTTAGCGCGTTCTTCACCGGTTACTCAAATACACCACAAACCAGGTCGATATCAGGATCAAACGGTAACATAATTCAAAGCATTACGAAGCTGCCATTAGCTGTGAAATTAAACGTAAACTACCTCTCATATTTTTCTTCACTGTTGTTTTCATCTTTCCCAAATTTTGCTAGGCACCTGAGCCATTAGCTTTATGTCCTTGCAGTTCCCCGTCCATTAAGGAGCAGATCAAAGAACAATGTAGTCGCTCCACTCTGAATATTATGAGAGACAATAACTCACTAAAATATTCCAGTCTTAAAACATGGCACCATTGTTACCCTGAAAGGTGGAATTCCACTGGCTTTTATTCCTGTAATAACCACATTAACCATACAAAGGAGGCTGCTGTGACAGGATATTCTTGAACAGCTGTTAATAAATTTTAGGCCACTGAATTAATCAACCTTCGATTCCCCAGTGCTTGCATCGAACTTTTATAAAGAGAAAACAAATTGTCTCAATTGTTTAGTGGTGGGGAGTTGGCTTGATGGGGCAGGGGGGTAGTTCACTCACTGCTGGATTAGATATTTTAGGAAAAATCTATTATGTGTCCACAATGAATCACCTTCCACAAGGGGCTTTCAGCTCATTTCTTGGGTGGGGGGGGGGGGACCTTATTAAGGAGCCCCTCCCTCTGCGTGCTTATTTGCTGTGACATGTTGTGTATGCAACCAGAGCCACAGAACGAAGGTAGAGTGTCGGCTGCTGACGTTCCGAGGTTCCGTTTTAGTGTAAATCCTTTACTTTATAAAATTATTACTCAGTGCCACCCGTCCCGTTTGCCTCAAGGGTGACAGATGGTATAGTTATCCTGACGGAATGTATAAATGTAATTGCTTACTTTTAACTGGGATAACGTCCAAACTATATAACAGACAACTGACAGAGACAGTGGAGGAGGGTACATACAATCATATTAGTGTTACAAAACAAGGGTAAGGATGGCCATTTTGTACTGAATATTTGGCATAAGTTGTCAAGTAGATAGACATATTGCTTATACTTTATAAGCAAACTTTATCCTATTCGAATGCAGTTGGAATGCTGAAATAAATAGATTGCATTGATTTTTAAAATATCTGCTTGATGTTTACAGTGACTGGCTCAGCTACTAAGTCTGCAGATTATTATTTATTACATTAATTTAATTTCAATATAGAAGGAAAATGTGGCAGCACTCATACCAGGGCGGGTCAATTATGGCAAAAATCACGGTTCCTTTGGTCAGTACTGAGATCACGATTTTTTTAACACGTCACTCGTTGACTTTGGAAATATCATACATTTATTGAACTTTGTAACAGTATATTTCATAAAGGGGCTGGGAAGGGGTGCACTGGATTTGCAAAAAAAAACAAAAAACAGACAAAACGAAAGTATCACTACAAAATGAAATGCAGAGCAAAAATTGTTTTCTCTCAAATTATTTTTCTTTGATAATTTAAAAGTCAAAATCTTAATTGCACTTAAAAATCAATACTCATACTCTTCCATATTTCCATAAAAGGATGCATAGACTATATTAGAATAAACATGCTTTTTCTTAATTCAAATTCTCAGATTTATACAATTTCTTCAGTCCAGCTAGACTTCAGACATCCTGCCAAGGCTGTTCCACAGTCAAGTGGTCAGCCTGCATTTTATAGTGAGAAAGGAATTCAAATATAATAAAAAATTAACAGAGAAATCACCAACCAATTGCTTATCTAGACTCATTAAGAACAGGAGAGGGAAACTTGTTGGATTAGATGCCAGTACATTGCATGCATGCCATAATGAAGGAGTGCTGTGCCTTTCAGATACATGCTGTAATGAAGGAGTGCTGTGCCTTTCAGATACATGCTGTAAAG
>JAODJX010000015.1:2760634-2772677 GCA_026776945.1 Isichthys henryi
CCAGGCGGAGACTCGAACCCGGGTCCCAGAGGTGTGAGGCAACAGTGCTAACCACTGCACCACCATGCCGCCCCATTGCATACACACACATATATATATATATATATAAAATATCACATCATATTCAAAACAAACATTGTAGTAGGAAATTCAACCCCAAATTATAGCTCTAAATGAGTTGTTCTGAGTTAAAAAGTTCATTGACAAGTAGGCTCATTGAGGACTTTTTAATTAGTGACACCTTTGCAATGACATAAAACACTAGACATTTGTGTTTAGTGTCCCTGTGGGGGTCAGTCACTACAATTGCAATTATTAGCAGAACGGCAAGAACACGATTGAAATGAGTCTGTCAAAAAAAGACACTCAATAAAAAGGAAATGTCTGTGTGGATGATATGTGCAGATTTATTACACATTGCTTGTCAGTGGGCTTCTGTTACGAAACAAATAAATTTGCAACATTGGTAAAGAAATAACGTAAAATAAAAAAGTGTCTCTTGCAGGCAGATTCAAGGGGCCCAGCCCTTGATAGGGGTCCTTGAATATGTACAGTTATACGTAAAATCTGGCAGAGGGACGAGACAAGGGGCAAGGTGACATTTTGAATTTCTTGGTATGCACCTGCATATGAATTTTGAAACAGTCTAGAAATGGTTGTGGTTTAAAGAGGTTCCTTTTCAAATGTGCAAAAATAAAATTACATGGCCTTAAATTAATATCGAGACTGGCAAAGCTTTCAGAGGTATAGCAGCTGTAGTTAATTTGAATAATTAAAATCACCCGCAGTCATTGAGCAGTGAAAGTTGAAGGTCGCTCTGTTCTATTAAGATAAAACATGACATATATTATTTGTCAGTTAAATGTTTAGGCTGTCAGCAGAGAGGATCATGGGAGGTCATGCTCCTAAGTGAGCGGTAAATGAGCTGCATTGGGGTGTGTTGATGCTCACACTGCGTAAGCGGCCTTGCTCTGCCTGTCTTGGACTGATACAGGTGGTGCTGTGCTGCACTTACTGGACTGGTGACATTTGGACTGCCTTTTAACGACATCTTTTGGACTGAGGTTCAGCTTCGGTTTCGTTTGTGCCTCGTTACTGCCTCTTCCATCTACCGCTCACGTTTTGTATCCCCCAACCTAAACCTTATAGAGCTGGTTTGGGATGAGTTGGATCGAAGGGTAAGAGCAAGGAAGCCAACTCACGCTCAGAACGTGTGGAAACTCCTACAGGACTTTTAGAGAAGCATGCCAGGCAGTTACATCTGGAAGTTGATTTGAAAGAATGCTAAGAGTCTGCAATGCTGTCATCAAACCAAAGGGTCGCTGTTTTGAAAAGTCGAAAATTTGAGAAAATTTTGAGATGTTGAACATTTCACTTGGTCGTATAACATTTGATATGTGTTACTTAATTGTCTTGAGGTCTTTCACTATCAGGTGAATAGCAATTGGCCAAATGCATTAAAAGCAGATGTGTCCAGACTTTTCATTGGTACGGTATCTGTAACCACATTCACTGAAATAAACATTATTATTATGAAAACATTATGAAAAAAGCAACTAAAACCCATATAAGAGTGATTAACATCCAGTTTTAGTAAAATATACAATGCATAATCACACAAAAGAATACAATGCAATAGGCCTACAATTATGAGACAATTAAATTAAAAGTCTCACCTAGAGTGAACGGTGGACAATGTTCATGCCTAAATAAATCACGAGATCTCTCTTGAAGAAATAAATTCTCAAATTGTCTGTCATTGGAAAAAAACTGTTAATCTTATTTTGGCTGAAGATCGTCTCTGAATTATTTGCTTTTTCATTCAGATGTTCCAGCCGCAGCCCTTCAAAATTGTTGAGGCAAATCAAAAATCGCCAGGATCACACTGCTTTGTTGGTAGCTAGCTTTAATGATTTATTTTTGGTTCGTTAGTACAGTATTTGTTTTTAGCTTTTTATTCCCTTTAGGTTGTCAGGGTAATATGCAAGGACAGTTCGGGCCTGTTCTCTTTCAATCACCTTGCAGTCGGTTTGGTTAAGTATGTAATTGACATATTTCACAGCTTTCGAGAATGCTGAGAGCTATTATGCAGATGATTGTGATGGCGCCTTCCTGGCAATGTGTTCTGCTCGCTCACTATAGTGCACTGCAATTTTTCATGCCCGTTGTAGTGAACACTAAAACCCGCCGTCAGGCATCACACGGACACCCTCGGGACAGACACGTCTCTCCTGTGATGTGCAGAAGTAACATCCAATGTAATTAAACATTAAATTATGAAACGAAAAAAAACGGGATGATTGTCGACGTAAATGAAAACGACATCTCCCAATGAATTGTGTGAAACATAAATTACTGGAAAGAAACAAATTGAAAAAGCATCTGACTTAATTTGAGAGAGGATTACAAGTTTCATTTTCTCCTTTGAATATTCAGCCATTTGCGATAAAAAGCAATAAATTATTTTTGAATTATTTTCTGTACACTGTAGCTTTTGTTTATTTCATTCAGAAGCTTAGTACTGTAGGAAATACGAACAATTGCAGTTTTATTACAGAATCCGTTTCCATATACAGATGGATTTCATTCCACATAGATTTCAAGGTTTAATGTCAGCTCTCCAGGGAGATAGATAAAAGGTAGATGTACAATCCAAGCATAACCCCAGAAGATCATGCAGTGAACGGGTTTGAATAATCCAAGGTTACTCTTCAGAACTCTGAGTGGATTCCTGCGGCATTTACAGATATCGGGCTCTAATCGAAGACAGACTGCTGTCTGAGGACAAATACTCCTCTGGTTATATAGAGGGGTTGAAGTTCAAGATGAAACCCCTGAGTACAGATGTGTCTCCAGTTTACACTGGAAGAAAGAGTTTCTTGTATTAAATGTCAGGGCGTTCCTTAGAGTGGGTGACAACAGCTGAATGAAGGTCTTTAGGGACTCATGATATATTGTAGAAACCCCAGGTGAGGTGGGGTTGGAACATTCTGAGTAGAATTATTCTCTCGAGGGTCAGTGTAAAATGTAAAAAAGAGTTGAGGGTGTCATGTGACATACGGCCTTTCTGCCAGGTGTATAGTACACTCAGCTTGTTTGTGTCCACTTTTCATGCATTTACTATGGCCAAAGATACGATAAAACGTTCTTAATTTTTCTCATAACTTCTAGTAGCAGAGGTAGACGGATGACTGCGTCCGACAGCAGCTGTCAGGACTGGGTCACCATGAACTCAAACTGTCTTGGTAACACTTTTTGATACATAAATAATATAGTATTATGCTATTACTTGTGTATTAATTAACCCCAAACCAAATCTTAGTTACATGCTTATCACATGTTAATTCATTATTAATGAATCGTGACATCTTTTATCTCAAGCAGTTAATGTATTTGTTACCATATCTGTTAATTATGTAAACCTTCCTGAACTACTGAAGGAACAAGTCATGAATAACGTGAGTGAAATTCTGTTACTATATTTGTTAATTGTGTCAACCTTCATGAACTACTGAAGGATCAAGTCATGGATAACACAAGGATCATGTTTGTTCATCATTAATGAATCGTGACAGATCTGTTATCTATAGTAGCAACTATGCTTGTTCATGATATGTACTTCAGTAGTAATTGTGTAACTACTAAGTATTTGTGCTCCATCAAGTTAAGCGTTACAATTGTCTTCTAATTTTTGTTGCCTTTCCTACCCAGGGAGTAGATCTATGGCCTGTAGGATAACAAAAAAAACTGAGAAAATATGAAATAGCATCTTTCTCTGGGCTGTGATAACAGTAGGGGCGGGCGATCTGATGACTTTACATCGGATTCGATCTTGAAGACGTCCACGATCACCTTTTCATGTGAATCATAGAGGTCGTGGCTTTTTATATCCTCCTACTAATGTTTCCAAACTTCACATAAAACGCCAAGGCACAGTAATAACGCGGATCTGTGCTACATTCTCAAACCAAGGAATGACGTCCTACAAGGTGGCTATTAGGGGCACGGCGTGGACTTGCCAAATTATTCCACCTGTCTCTGTCATAGGGTCTCTTTCTTGTGTGACATATTTGAAAAACATTCCAATCTAAGCTACCGGCATGGCGGACGTGGGGCTGGCGTCAAGGAAGGACTCGACGTCAGTCCTGCGGTAAGTATTTGGCAAACGCAGTCACTCCATCAGAAAAAGCCTGGGTGTCTGTAAATAGGGAGGATCGGTCAGGTGACCGGGATATTGCCTGCTGATTGGTCCTAGCTCTCCTGCATCCTCCTAAATCTACAGTATTTGTCTAGTCGTCTTCCAGGCCGGTTATGCTTCCCGGAGTAACAGAAGAAAAAGAACGCCCCCCTCCCCCCCCAACTTTTGTAATTGCCTCCAGTCGCCTACATTAATTATAACTTTTGTGTCTCATATACTCAGCTGCTTGTTTCCATATATGTCAAGAAAGCAATATCACCCCAGTCTATGCCCAGAAAAGTAAACTTTCCACTTAAGATTTACTGCTGCCAGATTCCAAGGTCATGCAGTTGCCATGTTTTTACATTCTGTTCCTATGTAATAACGTAAGCGTTTCGTTAACAATTGCCAAATACATTCACAGCTAGCTACATTAAGTAGCCCGGTGCAAAATCTATTCCTAGTGGGCCTTAATATTTATAATAAGTTGTGTTAAATTCAGTGGTTTGAATGAAATGGGACACAATGTGGACAGAAAATGTTTAACTCTAGTGAGCGATGGCATGCATTGCTTGCAAAAATAAAATAAAATAAAAGAAAGTGGTTCATTGTCATTGTTGACACGCCACAGCACACACCAATAAAATGTGTTGTCTGTATTTAATTCTTATGTCACATAACAGGGGGCAGCTAAATCAGCCCCCAGAGAACAGCACCTTGCTCAAGTCACCCCAGTGGTATTCTGCTGGTCAGGGAACTAGCAACCATAAAGGTAACGACCTTAACCCCTAACCAGCCGTAACCATAACCATACGATAGACATTTGCTGAACTACGTCCTATTGTTATTGTTGTAATTATGATGTTCATTTTTTATTGTCATTATTATGATAATTTCTACGCCTCACAGGCCGCTGGCAAATTTGAAATGAGGTATTACATAAGCTAACGTGATTTCTTTTATTTCTCTGCTTTTTGTGAATTGTATTCCATAAGCCCTTCTAGGGCGGCCCCATGGTTTGGTGGGTGACACTGTGCCCTCATAGCTCTGGGTTCGAGTCCCTGCCCTGGCTGTGTGTGTGGAGTTTGCATTTTCTCCCTGTGTTGTCATGGGGTTTCCTCCAGCTACTCTGGTTCTGTAGATCTACACGTGCGTGTGCCCAGTAATAGGTTGGCACCCCACCCTGCATTGCTCCCTGCTTTGTGCCCATAGGCTGCAGACCCCAAAACCCTACAGAGGACAAGCAGGTATGAAAAACAGATAATTTTCAGTTTCTGGTATTTATGAAATGGGAAGAAATTGACAACATAGGCAACGAAATTTAATGGATTTCACTCCGGTTCTTCAAGTGGCGCCTCTCATAAAATATGAGCAATAAATATTTATAATTGATAGCAATTGCAGTATTTCAATTGCCATCGGACAGCGCTTAATGGTTTTAGTCCGTTTTTTTAATCTCTATATCAATTACACCCTGCATAAACATTGTGCTATTCAAATATTCACCGTAATATAATGTGATACTGTATTTTATATTTAAAAGAGAAGCATAATTACAGCAATTATCTCAATTGCAGGCTGTTACTTTCTTACTTTTTGGAGACGGCACGGGAAGCATGCTATGACCTTTCATTGTATGTGTTTCAGTAGCAACCTGCATTAAACCACCGAAAGCAATTACAGCGTAGCCGATACCGTGAGGCCCGCAAGCATGGTGACTATTGTATTAGGCTGCACTTTTCATTTTTTAACTTGCTGTAAATGCCATCTCATTTCAGAATTAAATCCCCCACTATTATTTATAACACGGAGACGAGTGCATGTGCTCTGCCCTCCCCCCCACCCCTTCCATTTTGGCCAACAGCGGTATTAAATCAAACTGAATACATTAAATCTTACACCAGGAATGGACAATGGTTTTTATGATTGCTTAGCTCAGCCTGATAGCAGCGGAACAGCTATATAAGTCATTTGTATCAACTCATTACCATTTCAGGACTCAGGCTGTAGGAGAGGTATAAGCAAGCACAGACTGGATTGTTACCAATAGCTTGTATGCTAATAGAGCTTCACTGCTGAAGATTGCCTTGGACATTTATGAAGATTTAAAGGAGGACAGAAGGCTCACCAACTTATTGTCCCATTCATAGCCGGTTCGACAGGCTAGCCAAGCAAGAGTAATTAAGAAATCATTTTATAGGCTGTTGGTTTTGCCGTTTTCCCTCAGCATCCGCAGCTGATTCTGGTCATGAATTTAATCATAATAAATGTACACCCCTACACCATCAGACTGCACTGTGGCAATGCCTGTTTTTTTTTTATTGTAATGCGTCCGTTCATTTACTGCTGTCGCACCCAGGCTGAAGCTGAATCCACTTCTACACTGGATGAGCCTTCAAGCCTCTCGGCGACACCATGGCTGAAAGATGGATGGGCGGTAAAAATATTCAAACTAATTTTCTGTAAAGTATTAAGTGGAGCCCCCTATTGGTCCCAAGCAGTCACTGCAACAGACACACCCTAGCTGGAGTTTATCCATTAGCTGTTCAAACAAGGTCCCCACACTGTGCTGAGCACTTCGAACGTTTGGTTTGCTATTCTTTTTTCCTATTTCTGTATTTAATGGACACACAAATGTGCTCGCACAGAATTGTCAGATGATAGTATAAAACAAACGTAATTTAAAAATTAGTTTAATTAGATGAGCGATAGCATGCAATAAAATAATTATACAGATCGAATTATTTGCGATTAACATTTCATGTGGAATACTTCTGCCTTTGACATGCATCCAACCGAGAAATAATACTCTTCCATTTTCCATAAGCACGCATTCTGTGTAGGGTCCAGGAAAGCCTGGAGCATATCCCACAATGCACAGGGCACAATCCATCGCAGAGCACAGGGCGCACACACATGCATCTCTGGAATTGGGCGAGGAATCGGATCACCCTGAGGAAACCCACAGAAATACTGGGAAAGCATGCAGACTCCCCTTTCTCTCTCTCTCTCTCTCTCTCTCTATCATTTACACGCACACACACACACAAACACAGGTTTATAATTATATCTTTGTGGGGACTCTCTATTCATTTGTATGGGGAAAACTCTAATCCCAACATGACCTTAACCCCTACCCAGCCTTAACCTTAACCATAAGTAACCAAACAAAATACATGACTTTTGGCATTTTAAGTCTTTTGATTGTATTTACAGATCCTGAAAAATGGTCCCCACAACGTCAAAATAAAAGGTTTTTATTATATTGTGGAGGACACTTGGTCCCCACAATGTAATATAAACATAATCCACACACACACACACAGACACAGATGCAGGCATGATTGTCAGCCACAACCCTAGAGGTGTGAAGCCACGGTGTTACTGCCTGAGCTAACCTGCCCCAAATCCAAATGTAATTAATTGGAGCCAGAAATATCTATGGATGAAGCAACAAAACAGTACAGAATGGCAACAAAAGACAATTTTGTGAGAGTCTGCATGCATAATGTATTAGATAAACTGCATGTGAGATTGGTGAGTGATGGACATGATTATATTATTTTGGGTTTTTTATGCTTTTGAAAACCCATCAGAGCGTTATGAATATGCAGAACTCTGAGGCACCAGCAGCACTCGTGGTGTGTGCGAAAGCTTGGGTGGTTCCCAGGGCAGAAGCACTTGACCCAGGAGTGGAGAGCGAATGAGGGTTTTATCCGAGTTCCCCGTCGCAGGGAAGGCCAGGAATGAATGAGGGACAACAAATCGCTGCACGTCCACTCAAAAAAATGTACAATTGCCATTTTGGCAGGGAAATGATAGAAGACGGAGCTGAGTGTACATAAGCGCCGTGCTGCACGGACATTTGGGACAGGTTTAAAAGAAGGGTTACTAGGGCGATGGAAACGAACAAAACAAAGATAGGTTCAAAGACATGGGAGCTAAGGAACAGGCAAGACACGCCAACACGGACGGGTGTGGTCAACTAATGCTCGTGCCCAAAAGCCGATAAGATCATCTTTGTGTTTTTAAAAGTGTCTTATTTTTGTGAGCAACTTCCATCCATTTTCTGTAACCACTCATCCTGTATAAAATTGCTTCCCAATCCGCTGCTCAGGGGGCCCATGATAGTTCATGTTTTTGCCCCCTCCCAGGAGAAAAATGTGGACTGTGTGGTTGCCTGAAGAAGAGGAGTTGTATAGCATTTGGAAGGTCCAGAGAATATGGGTGTAAGACAGGGAACAACCCAGGATGGGCTGCCCACCCATTACAGTGCACACTCAAACACCACTGTCAATTTGGTAACTCAGATTAACATGTTTTTGCACGGTGGGGGGGGGAAAACCAGAGTTCCTACAGGAAACCCCAAGATGACACAGGAAGATGACAGATGGAGCCGTGGTGGAAACTTAAGCACAGGTCACATAGGTGTGAGGCGACAGCATCAACACTGCACCGGCATGCAAGCCAAGCAGGAACTTTCCTGCGTTCAGCATGTATCACAAATGAATAATCCAGAGCGCCATCATTACTCTCATCATTATGAAGGAACAGCCATGCGCATCCTCTCACAAGATAAATGACATTTGCAGTGGTATCCTTTTTGATCCTAAATGAATCATGTTCCATATTCATATACAGTATATGTTTATATACAGCCATCTGTCTTTCAGTGTGGAACAGGGTGTTTAAGGCAGTCACAGGAAGCACTGGGCACAGAACGGGGCCACTTTGGACAGGACATAAGTCAATTACTGGTCACATGCTCACAAGCAATGTTTGTTTTTTTGTGGGGGGGGGGGGGGCCCCACTAAACAGCCCCACCTCCTAACAGCAGAGGAGTAAAGCTATAACAGCCATCACCTAAGCCTCTGTGTGTCCCACTGTAACCGACCTCTTACATATCTTGACATGCAAATTCATGGAAAATATAAACACATACACCCCCCCCCACACACACACACACCCGAAGGCAAAGGTTTTAGGCCACTGAGGCGACACGAGTCATCAATCCTGACAGCCGTCACGTGAAATGAGCCATGTCAGATAGTGGTCTGACAGAGTCTTACTAAACTGTCAAACAGTGCCCATCTGCCACCTCACCTGTCAAAGCAGTGCTCTGACAAACACATTGCTGGCAGTGTAACCTGCTACCTCCCCTGGAACGGCAAATGCAAAACTTTAAATTCACTGCCAAACAAACAACGGCAACAGTGCCGTTTTCCTCTCTTAACCTCTTATGGTGATTTCTCACAGTGTGACATGGACTCTTAGGAGAAGGTCATATACTATTTTTGACTTATTTATTCCTGAAACCTAAAAATGTATGAATTATTATAAACTGACATCATACGTCCCTTTATCTTTGTGGTTTATCTCTAGTGACCGTCCTGTTATTCTCTCACATTAAGTCTATAGAATTGAAAGGAATTATTATTCAAATTATTATTATTAAAGGTTCCGAATTTGCTGCTATCATTCGTTACATACTGTATGCGTTCCGAACTGAAAGATCCATACCGAAAATTCAGTACAAATATGCGTACCGTCACAACCATGCATGGTAAAAATTCTTGTTGCTCTGCTTGGTTAAATAATAGTAGCTAATAGGAACTCGGGTTCCTGTTAGTCCTCACATCACTTCAACGGAATCTACGTATTTGTTAGGATGCAAATCACCAGGACTCATGGGACTCATTTATAAAAAATCTTCGTACATTCTTGTGGGAGAGGAAATGTTCGTACGAAAAGTACAAAATGTGGAGTGCGGCATAGGTTCTGAAGTAGAGGAACACCGAAGCCTTTTATCTGGTACTACATCTGACGGTGTGACAAAGGGGAGCTGAATGACAGCATGAGACTGACGTTCATGCGCTCATGTCAACGAGCCAGTCAAAAAAAATAGTAAATAAAAATAAATAATAAAAAAAGAAATGTTATTTCTAGTGCCCCGTTCAAAAAGTTTCTTCAGGGCCCCATCCCCCCTCTGTATAGTGAGTGTTTATGGCCAATCAGGGGCCCCCAAATCATGCAAAAGCGTGGTTTGATTGGTGGCTACATATTTCTACTCTAATTAAATCGATACAATGAACACAGGCACATGAACACGCATGAACATATAAACAGATTAGTCAAACTTTTCTCCTTTCTAAACAAAGCACGGTGTAATTCCAGCTGCTCTGCAATGTGTCTGTTGCATTATCCTGGCAGCCTTTAAGGACACTCGGGCCCTTAGCGGGCTCAGAAAATGCCAAGTCTGAGTGGGCGTCCCATAGCGAGGCCGTGCTGTCCCAACATTACCGGAATATTCTGGGGCCTACAAGGGCGTGAGCGGTCAGTGAATATTCTGAGAGTGAAAATGATAAAGCACACATGTTGCATTAGTCCCAGGGTCACCACATCACGGCCCGGCTGGACTCTCATGGGAGATTTGGCAGTGCTTCTCAAGACGGTTTCCACCACCGTCAACAAAACACTGAATGATTTTTTTTGGAGCAGAAGGCCATCATCACCCTCTAGCAATAACTCCAGACATGCGCAGAATTAGCAAAAAAGTGAGTTGACTTGTGACACTCTACTATTAAAGCATTGTTTTGGGGGGTTTCTTTGTTCTTATGGACAACTGGTTTGTTTTTGATAATGAATTGTACGTAAATATCTGACATGAATGCATAACACTCCTATATTACGTTCATGCAATTGATTGCTCATATCTAAGAACTATATTTAGACATACGATTCTGAATATATAACAAAATTATTTGTCATGAAACAGTTTCACCCATGACTCACCGTTTACAACGATCAAGGTCTGGATGATTTGGTAAACAGTTCATGTAACATCCCTGATGGGGGGGGGGGGAGTCAATAGATATGATGTGATGATCAGTAATCATCATGAGATTTGCAGTCAGATGACAACTCTACTGCAATAACCCAGCAAAGTATTTCTTGGATGGGAAAGAAGAATATTTGCATCTCTTAACTTTTTCCCTAAGTTTGTTTTTTTTCCCCATTATATAGATTAGTTGATTTCACAGTAATACTGTAATAATGAAGAGGAGGAATTGCCACAAATCAGGTTTGCCTCAACAGTACTTTTTTTCCCAGTTGTAAATTTTGGATTTAAACAAAAGCTATCAGGTCACTTAGTTAAAAAAATGCATTTGCATGTACACAATGCACATCTCGCACATCAGAAACCTTGTTTTTTTTTCCCCCTTCGAGTCACATTTGATCGACTTTACAGAGAGCATTATCAACAAGGCATGGTCTTTGCTAATTAAGCCCATGAAAAAGCAGGCATCATTGGGCATTAAAAGTCCAGTTCCTTTGATTAAGGAACCTCGGGGTGAAGATCCTTTCATCATGGTTTTTGCAAAAAATAACCTCTGAGTGTTTGAACTTCTGCAGTAGTATGCATGCTGTTCCAGAGATGCTGGCTGAATTAAGTACAAGGACAAAATTTAATCTCACTCCATGCTTAGAAAGTCAATCTCCTGCTGTTAAAATCTGATCAACAATCATCTGAGTGACCCTTGGATATTAATACTTTATTATTATTATTATTATTTCCACCAGATTACATGTAGAATATGTAACATCTCTCCTGGAGACGACACCTTATCGTGGTGGAGGGGTTTGCGTGTTCCAGTGATCTCAGGGGCTATGTTGTCTGGGACTTTATGCCCCTGGTAGGGTCACCCAAGGCAAACAGGTCCTGGGTGAGGAAGCAGATCAAGTGCGGCTCACAAGACCCCTCATGAAGAAAACACACGTTTTCCCTTGTCCGGACGCGGGTCACCGGGGCCCCCCCCTGGAGCCAGGCCTGGGGGTGGGGCTCGATGGCGAGCGCCTGGTGGCCAG
>JAODJX010000015.1:2800834-2813424 GCA_026776945.1 Isichthys henryi
CTGTATCACACTGTTTGTCCAGTATCACACTGTTTGTTCTGTATCACACTGTTTGTTCTGTATCACACTGTTTGTCCTGTATCACACTGTTTGTTCAGTATCACACTGTTTGTTCTGTATCACACTGTTTGTTCAGTATCACACTGTTTGTTCTGTATCACACTGTTTGTTCAGTATCACACTGTTTGTTTGTTCAGTATCACACTGTTTGTTTGTTCTGTATCACACAGTTTGTTTGTTCTGTATCACACAGTTTGTTCAGTATCACACAGTTTGTTCTGTATCACACAGTTTGTTCAGTATCACACTGTTTGTTCTGTATCACACTGTTTGTCCAGTATCACACTGTTTGTCCAGTATCACACTGTTTGTTCAGTATCACACTGTTTGTTCTGTATCACACTGTTTGTTCTGTATCACACTGTTTGTTCAGGTGACAATAAAACTTGGAAATCTGTATTTTGCATTTTACATTCCTAGTCACTTTCCTGCCAAGTAAAGGATAGTTTTTTTGTCACTCATTATATTTAAAAAAAAAAATCACTCATTTGACAGTCAACAGCGCAACGCTGATTCATTTGTACAAACAGATTATTGGTTTGTTCTTTTGACATGTCTGACATTGTACCGTCATAGTCACTGGACCATGGGATGAGAAACGTCACTATGGCTACACCTCAACCCTTTGTCTTATCAGTTTAAAACTAGACTAATAGATTAAAGGGGACACAAAAAGGGGATAAATGGAGTGAATTTCACCTGTTCAAAGAAAACGGCAGCAGCGGATGCTTGGCCACGGATGAGACTTTCCAGAACAATAAAATAAAATTATAGATGACGGACAGATGTGTGGGACACAGTAGGGAGGAGGCCACAGCCATAGGCAGTACTGGGAAACGCCGCCATGCCGACTTGTCATTCGATGAGGCGGTGGGGTCAGAGCGTCTCGTTTCGAGCACCCTGGCGATACGCCTGGTTCGGCTCGGTCCACATTGTCATGCAGACGCATCGGATGGGGCTTGGACGTGAGTGACCCCCCCCAGGGGAGGCGGTCTTTGCAGACGTCGTGTGCGCTGATGCGTTGGAGGAAGCAATCCCTGCAGCTAGCCGACAATGATGGCGCCACTGTCAAATAGCAAAGAGCCAAAAGGCATATAGTGGCTGTTAGCTACACTGGCTAACTGCGCAACGCAGACCCCAAAGCGATTTAGCGCTTAGCGATCTTGCAAATATTTGAACCACATGTATCGCAAACACAAAACAAATGCAGCAGTTTTCCCCACAAATATAAACAAACCAAACTGAACTTTTTTGCAAATATCCCTCTTGTTTTTCTTCCCTGACAATTACTTTCCTCACACTCTTTTACTCGCCATTAATCTCCATTTGGCAAAGAATACAGGTGTGTTAGCTGTCGTTCATTAATCTGTTTTTAATAGCTACTTATATGTAGCTGTATAATTGATAAGCTTAATATGAATTCATCATTTTTGGCAATTGACTAAACAAATGCAATTAACCAGCGTCTTTATTCACAGTTTTAGCAACTGTAGTGATATTACCTGTGTTGATTTATTGGGGTCTTTAGGCAATATCGGAGCTGGCATCTGTGCACATAAAACAAAATAAATAAACAAAGAATACTTACAGGGCGTTAGTGTGATACATGTATGATCTTATTAAAATTCCAAATACTATTACTATGCATTTAAATTGACTCATATGAACTAATGTAAATAGACTAAAACAATTATATGTTCCCTCTGAACAAATTATATATTTACATTGAATATGCAACCCTAATACTAGCGTGTAAGCCCGATTCGAAAGCATTCCACCTGACCACTGCTCATTAAATTGCCATCACTATTAAAATAGTTATGCATTATTGATTTGCAGAAAAAGACATTCAAAAGACATTTAAAACTGCGCAGATTTTAATAACGTATGAAGGCCATTTGAATAATAAATCTGTCATTAAAAAGAGCTCTTTGTAGTCTGATATTTAAAATATGTTAGAAAACTTCCATGTGACTGAATGTGACTCGATGTTCGACATTCCCCTGAAAAGTCAGTCTTGCTGAAAGTGGTCGACTGTCGCTCACAGTGTTATATTACTGGTTTCTAGTAAAACGACCGGTGTCCTTAATAGAATTGTTAAAGGATGCATTTATTGAAACACCAACACTTGCCTACTGTTGAACAATTCCTCTTTGCAATTTTCTGAATATTACGCAATAATTTTTGGTCAGTGTTTCTCAGTGTATTTAAACGCTAATTTTGAAAATGCAATAATTAAGACTAAACACCTAAACACCTCCACGCCATTATAACTGAGCTGAATTACACTCAATCGGATTATATTTCTTAATATGGTGTTTGCAGAATGGCCCGTGTGCAGATTTAACGTTTGTTTAAGTTTTATGCGCATTTCTCATTGTTTTCACTAGAGATTCATTGCAGGCGGGGCGAAAAAACAAACGGCGTAAAATCTGACAGGTAACGAATTAGGAGCAAATTCTAAGCAATTTAGAAATGGCAACATTATTACGAAGTCGACTCTGTGGAGTTTGTGCTGAGAAGCAGCCACAGTGAAAATCAAACCTGGGACTCCCCCAGAGAAAGCAGAGACCCTCGACTGATCTCCCGGAGTCATCACTCATCGCCAGCGAGGCGTCAGTGATTGCTCGCTCTCAGCGACAATTTGCAACAACTGGCCCAGCTATTGTGAAACATCTTAATGATTTATCGAGTATAGCTGACTTGCAGTATATTTGCAGGTGGATATAAAGTGCAGAGTTATTGCTAGCCAAATGTGAGTTCAACACACCTTTACAGAGTTAGCTAGCATTCAGCTAATATGTGTTACGTTCCATGGACTGTTTCACAAGTAGGTTTTGACTAATTGATACATCTCTTACATACTCCTACTATAATTATGATAATTTGAGAAGTCACCTGGCATGTGCCTTTGGGGTCAATTTGACAGCATGGGTAGGTGTGGGAGCTGAAAGGGCAACTGTAGATATAAGGGCAATTGCCAGCAATACTGTACAACTGTAGCTTTTTCTATGCACTCCTTAACACTTAACCAATTTAAACTAATTTCATGAAAATGAAAAGTGAGACACTACCTTGCTATTAAACCCTTAAGCAACAATCAATTCACAATCAAAACTAATAGCTTATGTCACATGACCTCAAGCTGGCCGTAACTTTGCGTGAATTTTACTTTGTAATGATGCATTCTTACTCATGTTCTGTTCCTCATTTCACATGCATGACATGTACTGTATGCTTTAATCTTGATATCTATGTAATCATAAACTTAATGTTCAAAATCTGCTTGTGCATGACTTGTTATTTTCATTTGAATAAATGGCTCTATTAATTTTGTGAATTTTCAGTACAAGTGCATCCATAGCCTCGTATAAAACCATACCATGGCTTTTAATTTAAATGCATTATTGATTAATTTATACAAGGTTAATATTACACACATGAAGTGCCGAGTCTAAGATCTAATTAAGAATGAAATCAGCTTCCTTCATGGTAATAAACTGTCGTGTCTGTAATGGGAACCATAGTACTGGCAAAAGCCAACAGCAAGGGGTTCATTTTTAACCAAAAAAGGAAAAATCCAGACATAAAAAACATTTATTTTGCTACTCTGTGGCTTGGAGAATTTGGCATCTCATGCAAAACAATTTATCTTCCTTTCTAAAAAACTTACCCTGGCCACAGTGACTAATATGAGTGTGAGTGTGCTGTGCCAACTATGACATTTACACCATGACAATCTTTCTTCACTGTGTACAAAGAGAGTTTTACCTCCTGCTGTTTTAGGAATTTACACCTTCATTCCATATTGGCTCTATTATCACATTCTGGCTGCTTCCTTTCTTGGAGATTGTAAAATGTGATGGTTGTTAACTGTCCTGGCATTTCCTGTAATTATATTAAACCTGCTAGACATGCCCACTCATTTGCATCTTTCTGTTTGCAATGTGCATCTTTCTTTTCAATACTTGAGTAAAAAGGTTAAAACTTTTAAAGATAAAGCGTTCAAAGCCTTTACCGAGCTGACAAACATCATAAATTCACAACAAATTCACAAATTTGACATCTACAGTAAAGGTGATTGTGCCAAACATGCAAATGAGATGCTGGAATTTCCCATATAGCAAGTGACCCGATTTCTGGTGTAAATCAGTGTCCCACCATAAGTGTGTTTAATACTCTGACTGCATTATTTGCAGGAGTCTGCAAGGTCTTCACATATGGAAGCATTTATACAATCGAGTGCTTGGGCGCCTCACAGGACAGTAATAATTCAATAATAATTATTAAATTAATAAATTAATAATTAATAATAAATAATTAATAAAAAATTTATAATTAAATTAAAGTAATTAAGCGCATTGGGGCAACCTTGTTGTGAAAAGCGCTATATAAAAATAAATTGAATTGAATTGAATTAATAATTTACCGGGTGATAAGTGTTTTCTTTCATTAACAATACTGTGTAGTAATTCCCTTTGTCTTTGTTTCATTCATGTTTACTACGTGAAGCATTTTGTTTCTCCAATTATTCCCTCATGTTCTTATAGACTGTTCAGTGGCCTCTTATTTCTGTCCCAAAAAATAATTCAAAGGCAAATCCTTGTAAAGTACCCATAAAAGTACCCATAAAAGATTTATCTAGCTTTGAATGAGCAAACATTTGTTTTGAATGTATGTTCTATTGAAATGACTAATGAGCGAATGTAAATGAAAGCCAAACAAAGATGATACAGATTTCTGCAGTATACAATCGCAAAAGATTCAATCTCAGTATTTAAAATGCAATATTGCGGATTTCTTTGTAACTGGACATCACTGACAGCTACAGCAGCTGCAAACCAACAGGCCCCAGACTCGGCAGCGACTGATGACTTTCGTGGTTTAATGAGATGTCTCATTATGTCGTGTTATTCACAGCTGTGTTTATTTTTATATTCATGTGCGTTTAATGAGATGTATAGTACTTTAAAAGAATTAGCAATTTGTATTGGCTATCAGAGCTCCATAGACTCTGGACCATGAACTGTTGCAGTCTGGTCATTGTTATTTATGCTAAAGCAGGAAAATCTGCAGATATGCATCCGGACTTAACTTGCTCTGCCAGCATTTTACGGAGTTCCAGGCAGTTTGAAGAAGAAAAAAAAAACACAAAAACAATAAGCATTTGGACAGTGTAACAAATGCTATGAGTTCGAATGGATGATCCTGCTGAATTTGCAGTATTTGAAATTAATAGTTCAAAAGTTTGTATTTTCTTTCTTGAATTTTGATAGAAAAGACTGTCTGTCAGGATGCCATTAGCTTTTTGTGCATTTTATGCTAACAGTATTATTCTCTGAGCACCCCTCCACAGAGGTGGAAATTTCAGGTCCAGAAAGTACAAATCCAGACCAGGATTTTGTTTCAACCAACCTGTGGCGTACTCTGTAACTATGACTCTTTATGCTCAACTGATTGGTTGAAGATAAATCACGGTCTGGATTTGTACTTTCTGGACCTGAAATTTCCTCCTCTGCCCATCCATAGCCAAGCTGAGGAAACAAAGTCATTAACATGAAATCAATGGTCTTATTTCAGTAGCATGTTTGTAAAGCTTTTCTCATGCTGCTTTTCGACTGTTACAGAGAACTGAGTCATACTGAAGCTGTAGCACGAACTGATGATTTTCCACTGTAAATCAGCTGAGCCGTACCAGCGCTGACACGGCCCCGCTTACTAACAGGGCCGGAAGCGTGACCAGACTGAGCAGGCTGCATCACCGCCATCCGATTGGTCCAAATGCGGGGAGACGCCATTGTTCGACGTCGATATGCATAGTGTATCAGAAGGAAAAAAGGGCATTTTCTAATATTAACTATTATTACTAGTATTGCATATCTCAGTGGTATCAGCGTTAACAACATAACTTGGAACTTGAAAATTTCCAACCTCCTGCTTGAAAAAGTACTATAGAGCTGCTGAACGGAATGGATTCATAATGCAAATTTACACAAGCTAATGCTAATTCTGCTAGCGTTTGATGCTAACATAAGACGGCGATTCTCAGAAGGAAATTAGTACATGGAAAATCATATCATACACCACGTGAACAGTAAATAAGCACGTCTTGGGTTTTCCGTCGCTGTCACTCTCCTTACTCTGCAACACCTTTGCCCACCCCGAGTGAAAAACTGACGCAAACTGCAACCGCGCTGTAACTAGTCTCTCTTCGTGGTGCGGCTCATCTGAAGCCAGAATTGGGACAGAAGCCTCCAGTGACCTTCGGGCACCTGGGTCTAGGTCAGGCTGCCACAGCTGTTTTCCAGGAATGTTACATCACTTGGAAGCCATCAGACGGTGCCATGTTTTCTTAAGTTGAAAATGGCAACATCTCTAGGGTGGGAAACGCTATTGGGCAGAAGTGTTTCCCCTCAAGGCTGCTATCTGTTGAGCACAGACATACTTTGTCAGCATGGCTGACCTGCTTGAAGAGTGCCAGAATGACTCTCTCTTCCTATAAAAGAGAAAACTGCTTTTGTTACATTGAAGATGTGTGTGTGTGTGTGTGTGTGTGTGTGTGTGTGTGGATGGACTTCCGCATTTGGTTCTATGAAATCATGGCTACATTTTGGTGCCGTGTGTTTGTTTGGGAAGTCCTTTGCACTTTTATTACATGCAGCCACGGTTTCTTACAGCCCTCGGTGACAGTGCATTTGCTCCTTTTCCATGAAACCCTGGAAATAAAATAAAATGATGATTCAGCTCACGTTAATCACACTTTCGAGAAATGGGCTTCTGATCCACGAAGATAATTAGACAGCATTTCGTAGCGCAGTGGGTCACACTCATTCGACAAGTTTGAATCGTCTCACGTTACGGAAGGCGTCAATCAACACCGCCGTCGGAAGCAGGAAGGCTACAGCTCAGAGAAGGCTTGATTAGATTCACCTTGGA
The DNA here is from genome assembly GCA_026776945.1 of Isichthys henryi. Taxonomy (NCBI): domain Eukaryota; kingdom Metazoa; phylum Chordata; class Actinopteri; order Osteoglossiformes; family Mormyridae; genus Isichthys; species Isichthys henryi. Next base: position 2,807,831 of record JAODJX010000015.1, read on the forward strand.
ACAGTCATGTCCACTGATAAATGCTGAGAGCAGGACTGTGGCACAGCCCTTCACTGGACAATTACTTGCATGTTAGCAGCCAAGGCTAATGGGTCTGTATTTGTCTTCTACCTCCAGATAGAATTTGCGCTGATACCTCAGTCACATATATCTGCAAGTACCAAACATCTTACTAGTTTAAAAAATGGGTTTTAATATGTACTTAAGCTGAAAAACACAACAGTAAGAAAACAAACACTGGCAACAAATCTGATAATCAGTTACGGTGAAGGGTGAAAATAGTCAAGCTTCTTTGGCCTCCATGAAAAAAAAAAATGTATTCATTTGAATGACGTATTCCTGCCAGGTTGGGGGAGAGTGCATCTTTTCAGATCAGACATTCGAAATAATTGAGGTTAGTAGCCTAAAAACTGTTTTGGCATAAGCTCTCCTATCAAACAGCCCTTTCATTCTGAGTTTGCACATCCATCAGTCTTAGGGGGTCGCTTACGTCTTTGGAGAATGATATCAGCTTCGGTCTATGAGCTCGCAACAATCGTCCTCTCACACTAATCGCCTTAAAAACAAAAAAAACATACTCACTGATTAAAAAACAAACATGGCCCTCCCTTGTTTTTCTAGAAGACAGTGAAGTATACTATCATTTGAAAGATGTGATAGATAGATAGACAGACAGACAGACAGACAGACAGACACAGACAGACAGACAGACAGATAGAACGAACGAACATTGGCACATCTAACATGTCGAGGTCACATGTTCCTTTATGATCTTCTCATAGCGATAAAATATTAAGTACATGTGATGCAGTTAATACCAACAAATGAGACCCATTGCACATATCATGTGTTACATCATTATGTAACCACTTTTTATTGACTGCTGTTGTAAGACTAATAAAACTATTTTCAGACCGATATTGTAAATAACGAAGAAGGAGGCTGCCGTTTGGAGATCTGCATGACAGAGCAGCTCACAGTCATCCAAAGCACAGCCATGAATCAGGATTTGTACCATGAGAATAATATTGCCCGCTCAAGACCATTAGCATTACAGAGTGTAACAGTCCAATCTGATCCATCTCAAATACAGTATTTCTCATATCTGCCCGGAAAAAGGTCAGATTCCAGGTCTGATGACTATCGTTGCCCACAGATGCAAGAAAACCACACAGATATACATTTTAAGAGCACAACTGTAAAGGAGTCGGCATTATTTTTATCTATTTTATTTTTTATGGTCTTCGCATGGTTGACCTGTCTTACATATATTTTCTTCTCATTAAAATGTAACCTTGAAATACTGTCATCTATGACCTTTCCAACTTTTCCAGGCCTTCCCGAGCAGAATTTAATGGAGTTAATTAGTCATATTATAATTCGTGTTCCTCTTGTTACTCTTGACTAATTAATGTCGGGATTGTAGCAGTTTCGATTGGATTCACTTTTGTCAGCTTCACTGTGCTCTCAAATTTTATTTAACTGGGCAAAATGCTTGGTTTACTGGTACCGCCTCATACCATACAGCTTAATGATCAGACGCGATGTTACATTATGCATGTCTCAAATCAAATAAATCGTCATTTTTAACAGCTATATTAATTTTCACGTAAAAAAAAAAAAACCTCCTTTACTAAAACCATGGCAGTATTCATAGTACATTTACCATGAAGTACTTTTCTATGGCCACTATTTATTTACGTTTGTTTTTTTCCAATTGTAATTCTTAGTTGTGCTTTTCTTAATTCTCTATGAAAAGTTAAAGGAATTTGTTTTCAAATTATAATAATAACACATATTTATATTAATTCTGTAACATAAGCAGTATCATTATTATTATTATTAATAGTATTATTCATAATAATAATAGTGCCTACTTTTGCAAAAGACTCCCAGGATTTATATCCAGTCTTGACAAGTGATTTTGAACAAATCAGAGGCACTAATAATTATTTTTAAAAATCAGAAACGTTTTCAGCAATACAGTCCCCAGCCACGGACGTCAAATACACTGTAACCAAATTCTGTTTTTGAATGTGCTTTAAAAACAATTTTGACTTTACTTACGTTTTAAACAAACGGCCACAAATCGTGAATCCTGTAGCCATTCCTCGCAAAATCTGTGGCGCTAAAAGACAGATCATTGTGGGGGGTGCGGGGGGGGGGGGGGTGTATGATGCCATTCTGTTTCTAGGGAACTACCACATGTACACATCTCTATAGCTGGAAATAAAGCTGCACACATAATCTTTGTCTCACCCAAAGGCAATATTTCCCAAAATATTAAAAAGAAATGTCAAATCGGATTTCATGAACTATTTTACAGGCTTAATTAAATAATGGCCAATCAGGACCAAACTTGGGTGGTGGGTTCCTAAATTGACCATGGGGTCAGGCAAGCGAAGGCGCTCCAACTGGCCTCGAGGTGGCGATCTAGTGCACCCTATAGTGGTACCCTACATTTCTTGAGTAATTGAATTACTTTCTTCCTATGACTAGGCAGGGCAAGTTTGGCACCATTATATCCATAAGGGGGCGCTTCATAATGTGAAAGGCTGTATCTCAGGAATCGCTTGGTCAATACAGTTGAAATTTTGCACATCTGACCAAATATGGTTGACGCGGTTGATCCAGTCTTGACATCACCAGTTCTACACATGCTAGGCATTTTCCCCTCAGCATTTACGTCAACCTGCTGTGCAACCTTATCTACTCTCATTGTCTTTCCTTCTCAGTGTCAACCCAGGATAAATGGCTAAGTTTATTAATGCAAAATCAATATACATCTCTCACAGACATCCATGTCCCGTTATTGTATACAGACTCAAGGCTATGCAGTCGATTGAAGTACTTCCTACCTCATTAGCATACCTCCTTCTGCAAGAACATTTGCATTTTTACGAATTATTTAGTCGTTTCATTATTATTATTGTTGTCAGTGTGACTGTACATGCCATGCAAAGTCAAAGCTCTTTTTGTTTATCTCAGCCTTGCCTCTGATCTGTCTACAAGTTAGTTTGTCGATCCATTGATGAAGTGTTTCACCGGACAGCGATACTGTGTGCTCCCGTTGAATATTTATTTCTCAGTGTCACTTAAACACTCCTAGTCCTTACAAAGTAAGATGGTTTTTTTTTGCCAACTCAGCAGTCTTAGTTGACTGTATTTAATCTCACTTTGTTTCCTGCCTTCTACAGACACACTGGGGTATAAATTCCACCCAGGTTGCTCCCGTCGTGCCTGACAAAACCTTATCGACAGGAGTGTAACCGCCAGCCTTGGAAACAATTAGGCCTCTTGTTGTTGTAGCTTCAGCAGCTCGGACAGGCGGCTTGATACGTCGCACTTTCAAAGCAACACGAGAAACGCCCACAACTCTCCTGATAATGATTTATGCAGCAGCATCCATATGCCTGGCATGGAAACCGCATTTATTTCCTTGAGCAAATAACCTGATAAAATCAGTCGCAACATCTGCATTATTCTTCTCTATCCATCTCTCCGATCTATCCACCTCTCCATCCAAGTACGCATTCACACAATCGACAGGTGAACGCGTACCAGTTATGTCCATCCCTGTTTATAACCGTTTGGAAACGTGTGCTTCATCAGACAGGCCGCGTTTTATTAACGTGGTTTTGGTAGCATTCTAAACATGGAATGTATTCATTCACCCAAGGCCATTGGTCTACCTAAATTTGCCAAGAGTCATTCTATTGAGGAAGCACAAACTGCCATCGCAGATCACTGCACTGAGCTCTGTAGCGTGAATTCAAAGGCGAGTCTCATCACTGGGATTGAAAAATGGCCTCGGCACTCTGCCGGCCCGCCGTACGGTCGCGCCCCGGCCGGAAATTGCTGGGTGGCCTCCAGGTTCTCAATCCCCGCAAGCACCTGTTAACTACGCAGAAAGCGCGATTGACAGATCAGCCTCATGGCAGATTGGATTAGGGGGCCTCCCTTCTGGCTCTTATTAAACCCAATCCATGCTAATTTGGTAAAACTGAGCATAATCAAAGTTTCAAGAATAAAATGCAGACGTTTCAGTAACCTGCCCCCAAGAACTAAATGCATTTGATTTTATCACATACTGCTACTGACAGAGAAAGATGCACACATATACACAGGCATGTGAAACAATTAGGACACCCATTAAATATTTAGCACATTATTAGGATATATCAACATATCAATACTAACTCGTTTCAAATGATGTTTGTAGGTAAAGGTGATGTAATTGCATCATCTATGCAAAATCAAGAAACAAATTCACTTATTTAACAAATGAAAATGAACTAAGATGCCAATTCCTACTGAGGGAAAAGTTAGGACACCCTGCTAATAGCTAGTATGCCCCCCCCAAAAAAAAATAACCTCAATGAGACATTTCTAAACCATGTATTGCCGATGGAAAGTTTTCCACACTCTCCAATGCAGAATTGCTTAAGCTGTGTGGTGTTTCATACGTGTCTCGTGTGCACGGCCTGTTTCGAATCACCCCAGAGCATCGCAATAAGATTCAGATACGGGCTTTGACTTAGCTTTTCCAGAACTCTCCATTTCTTCCTTCTAAGCCTTTTCTTGGTATATTTACTGGAATGTTTTTGGTCAATGTCATGTTGCATGGTTCACCCCAACTTCAGCTTCAGCTTCTGGACAGATGAGCTCACATTGTCCTCAAGCACCCTCTGAGATGATGAAGAATTCATAGTAGATTCTATGATGGTGAACTGGTCAGGTTCTGCTGCAGCGAAACAGCTCCTAACCATGACATGTCCAGCCCCATACTTCACAGCTGGTATGAGGTTCTTTTGCTTCAAATTGTTGGTTTATGCCAAACATCTATATCTGTCCAAAGAACATTGTTCCAAAAGTCCCAGTCTTTGTCTAGGTGGACTCCGGCAAACTTCAGTCTTGCCCTGATATATATTTTTTTGACAGTAAGGGTTTCCTTCTTGCACACCTCCCATGTAAACCAAACATGTGCTCTCGCTTTTTCATGGTAGATGCATGTACCTTGACATCAACTGTGGCAAGAGCTTCCTGTACGTCCCGTGATGACATTTTAGGATTATTGGAGACTTCTGTCAGCATCTTGCAGTCTGCTCTTGGGGCTGAACTTCCTAGGACGCCTGACCTGGCCATGTTGGGATTTGCTCTAAATGTTCTCCCCTTGTAAATTATTTTCCAGACAGTGGAATGGCTGATTCCAATCTCCCTTGAGGTCTTTTTATATCCATTCCCTTCATATGCATCGTAGGATCACACACACGCATACGTCAGGGCTGAGATTCCAGACTGCTCGAGATAAGGCCCAGCCTGGTATGAGATGTACTCATAGACCTAGACACAAAAGGGGGGTTAGTACCCAGCCCCCCTCCACACACACAGATAAAAAAGGAGGCCAGCATCCAACTTTTATGGCCCAAAGATTTAGGGACCCACGGACAGCAGAATGAAACTCAAGGATAAGTTATATAGATATGGATAAATATATATGTATATCAATGTGTATATTCCCCATCCTGGGTTGTTCCCTGCCTCATGCCCATTGCTTCCGGGATAGGCTCCGGACCCCCCGCGACCCAGTAGGA
>JAODJX010000015.1:2813524-2842041 GCA_026776945.1 Isichthys henryi
TGCTTCCGGGATAGGCTCCGGACCCCCCACAACCCAGTAAGGATAAGCAGTTTGGAAAATGGATGGATGGATGGATGGATGGATGTGTATATTATCCAACCCGGAGGGCAGATCATTGGAAGCCACACCAACCATAATGTGCCATTTCCAGATGTTTAATTGAAATTGGGATTACACCAAACTAACTGCCATGCCTATCTAGGGTTAAGATGTGCTGTCTGGATGTGAACATGCAATATAATGTCTGTACAATTTACCCAAAGTTGCAACATCTGCTGATGTGCAACACTAACCACCTATACTGTATACTGAAGTGAGTCATTAATATGTGCAATATAATAAATTGTTTATTAATTAATAAAGACGGTATGAGGTGTGAACCGCCAGGCTGGTGTGGCATGTTTGGGGTCAAACTGATGGAAAATCAACCCTGAATTCAAATCTGGTCGGTGCATACCTTGAAATTGTATGTATCAAAAGTTCTTTAAATGTAGTTCATACGACAAATGTAGAGAGAGAAGCCTCTGCGTGCTGCGTTTATTTATCTTGGCGGCGGTAGAACAGTGGTGAATCCCAGATTGGAGTAAATGCGGGAACTTCAGTGTCAGTGGGACTTTGTGTTCGGAGGATTGGGTGTCCCGATCTGAAAGGGGGACCTGAACAGAAGCTACCGCCTGTTAAGAGCAGTTTTTTTGAAGGCTTCAAACCACAACTTTGGGTCCGTCTGGCAGGATAATGCGGCTACGGAGGCTTATGTAACCACTGTTTTTCCTACTTGTATTTAATTGCATTTTGGTCATTCAGACCAGGAGGCCTGTTAGGCCTGTGAGAGGTTCAGGGCCTTCTTCTTAGTGATGTGCCTAGCGATATTGTCCGCCTTGCATGTAATATGGATAGGTGACGGCTAACAAGCTGCAAAACCGCCTCCAGGTATATTGTCTGCTGTGATGAGGTATGATGTTTTAGTTTTGTTATATTCTCTTTAGTTTGTTTCTTTTCCCTTTGGGTGGGAACTCTTGCAACAGGGCGAACCTCAGAGGGGAGTGCGCCGGGCCTCTATCGCTCCCTATGCGTGTGGTGATGTGTGTGTGGGATGGTTTACTGGATTATGTTTGTAGTGAAGTGGATTTCTGTGTGTATAAGAACTGCATTAATAGTTCCCTAGGCCGGTGTGGGCCTTTTTTGCCCTGCCACTGGGGGGAGCCCTGGTCACCAGCCCTCTTGCCCTTGTTGAAATCGTGTTCTGTTATGTGTATGTGGGGGGCAGGGTTGCTTTTCTCTTTTTACTTTTTTTTTTCAATTCGGGTTGGATTTTGGTTACATTATATTCTTGCCTCGCCTAAGCTTCTGTTTTTATCACATACTGCTAAAATAATATTTTATTAACATGAGTTGTGTTTTTTTGTACACAGTGTCCTATACTTCATTGTTCATTTTAGTGAACACACAGCCCTGTGAGGAGGCAGTCCTAGTGCCCCCCTCCCCCGGTTGGGGTTACACAAGTAAACCAACTCCCATTCATTTTAACAGCCTAACCTGTTCCATTTGATCTGCTTTATAACTTTAAAGGTCATGTTTCCACAAGCTGTGCTTGCTTTGCAGAACAGTATTTTCATCTTAAAGCTACCCATTTAAAACTGGTCACTGCATTTTCATGTTACGTTCTGTTTTCTTCTATTCTGTTATTGTCTGTTTGTTGTTTATGTTAAGTGTTATTTTATTATAGTGTTAGTTAGAAATAAATGCATGCCTTTTATACAACTTCAGCCTCCATTCTTTGAGTGCTCACAACAGTAGCGGCTACTAAGCCCTTAAATTTCAGCTCGCTTGAAAATATCACGGTACTCTCTCTTAATGGCTGTGGGAAGGGCTTCGCTAACAATCGTTTATATTACCTGGTGACTGAGCATTCTAAACCAGGTTACTAAGCGATACTAGTAATTAGTGAATCCCGTTTAAGTCTCACATTAACAGACTCACGGTCATTCCGCAATTGAGTTTGGAGAAACCAACCATTTGGCATAACAATTAGTTAATAATCATCATCATCATCATCATCAAATAAATAAATAATTAAAATTATATGTCAGGACACATGGATTGAGATATTAAAACTACTTGAGCTAATTTTTCCTACAGCATCTACAATCTTCTTTTTGAAGGTCTCAGAGACCTATTTAGATTTCACCATGGTGATACCGCTCACTTTAACAAGAACAGAACAAACTAAATGTCTGTGGTTTAAGTAAGACAGGCTCCACCAAGAAGCTCTGTAACGATGCTCTAATCATCTTCACCTGATGTGGTGCATCGAGAATCTAATTCTAGGCATTTTAAATAGTAATGGATGTGAGGGTCTCTCCTCAGTGGAAATTGGCATCATAGTTCATTTCTTATGCTAAATAAGTGAATTGGTTTGTTGTTTATGCATTGGTGATACAATTATATCACCTTTATCTACAGATATTATTTGAAAGAATATTTTATATGATATGTTGATATTTCTTAAAGAACTAAATATTTAATGAGGTGTCCTAATTGTTTCACATGACTGTATATACTTTTTTTTGTTTAATATCAACATTTTTATTAACAGTACTTATTATGTCTGATGAAGGGCTCTCGACCAATAGGGTCAATGTCCTTACATGTGCTTAACAATGTTGTTGGTGTGGTAATTAATGGCTCACTGTAGAGATGTTGCTGATAACGTTTATGAAACAGGAAATTTAAAGGTACTTAAAAGGGGCAATATCACTGTTGAGTATTGGTTTGACCAATAATATCACTTTGGTTCTTTAAATATCACATTCTTTTAAAATCATTTTTAGGATATTTATGGTGATTAAAACATGGGAACATTTTTACTCATTTAACTTTTGGATCTTAATTAAGAATGTGATTCCAAAATAAGGACGAGGCTTGAGTTTGCTGAAAGCAGGCGTCTCCATGCAGGTGTGATTCGTTAGTTAACGAAGCTGTTAATGGCCCATCAAGCTTAGGGATAAAAGTTCCTGGACGGGTTGGGATTATTTCGTCGTCCTGTTAAAAGAACATGTGGTTAAGTTATCGTACTACTGCAATAGCATTACTGATAGTTTTTGAATTAGTTGATGAAACTAAATAGATGTTAGCATAGATGTCTGATGGTGTGACCTCATCTATATAGCATGAGCTGTAGAGCGTTAGTTCAATGAAGGTACACAGGCTACTGACTGTGTGTGAACTGTGCATGTCTATGAAAAGCATAGTCAGCTTCAATGAGCTTCAAAGTGTAGTGAGATTCAATGACATATGTTATGTTAAAGGAGTTTGGACAACTGTTATGGGGGGGTAGATTTTCCTATAGTGGTGCAGGTCTTGAACAGCTTAGAAATGAAATCACCCTTTATATGTCATTTGAGCAAGTACGAGTACAGGTACATTGGAAGGTAGTAAATTAGTGGTCACTAAATGCTTTCATGCTCAAACTTCTTTTAGAAATTTTTATTTATTTTTATTTGTTTGTTTTTTTATGTACTTATGATATAATGCTGGGTTTCCTCTGGGTTCTCCGGTTTCCCCCCTCAGTCCAAAAACATGCTGAGGCTAATTGGAGTTACTAAATTGCCAATAAGTGTGCATGTGTGAGTGAATGGTGTGTGAGCGTGCCCTGCGATGGGCTGGCCCCCCATCCTGGGTTGTTCCCTGCCTCGTGCCCATTGTTTCTGGGATAGGCTCCGGACCCCCCGCGACCCAGTAGGATAATCGGTTTGGAAAATGGATGGATGGATGGATATAATGCTGTAAACATAAGGATATATCTGAAACACAATGTCTTGAGATGGAAGGATCTTCTGACGGAACATGTGGGAGACTCTCATGCGGCAGACCTAGGTTGACACACTTGCTTAGTTATCTTGCGGTTCTATGGCCAGATCATATGAAAAAGGAGGGCTTTGCCATTGTACCTCACAGGGGGTGAGAAAGCTGATCATTTGTCATGGTTATCGGCCATAAGAAGGATGTCTTAAGCTCAGGTCCAAACCGGTTCCAAAGAGCCTCTCTTGGGAGGCCTCAAACTAGGCCAGATGAAAAAGAAGCCTCAGCAGATCTTTGATACTTACGCATACAGTTGTTTCATAAACGCATCAGAACTGGAAGTAGGACTTGCAGTATTGCTGGTATCTATATTTTTCCTTCCGCTCTGTACAAGTTGCAATACAGACCAGGAAATACAAAAGTGTGGCAAATTTATTTCTGCCATGTCAGTTTTGTAAATTACCCCAGTGATTTTCTTTTTTTTTTTTATGTGAATGTATCCGAGGCTATAGAAGAAGAGCTAGCTGGCTGTATTTTAATAGGTTATGCAATTTATGATAGTAATAATTGATGCTCTATCGATCCTGTAGGTGAGCGTAAGCTGCCCGCGAAGGGCAGGGAGCTGGGGGTTAAGAATCTTGCTCAAGGGCCCGACGATGTACCAAGGCCAGGCTTGAACTGGTGCCCTTCAGACCACACACTCTGCCCCAATGTTCAATTGCATGTTCAATTACATCTTCCTATTTGTTCAATCATATATTTCTTATGACACCAAAATGAGTATCTCCAGCGTGGAGTTTCTAGCAGGTTGTCTAGGTGCTTGATCTGTTTGCTTGTCTACTGGATATATTCTTTTTTTTTTTAATGGTGTTCAGCTTGGATTTCAAAGGATCCCAAAGGAATCTTCTATGCACTTAACCAGTACAGGGGCGTGACAGTTGTTGAAAATCATATTACTTATTCATTAATCTCTTTATAAATATTATATTTTATATATATATATATGCCTTATTGTCTTTATAGTGATGTGCATTGCTCTTATTCGTAGTTTCTATAAAACAAGTGTGCAAATGAATGAAACTCATTGAAAATAACGTGCAGTTTTCTCATTCATAAAGTGTTAAATGAACGAGGGCTAATCTGCATTAGGGAAGATCATTCCATCATTAGGGCTGTCAAGCCAGTGCTGAGTAGGAGCATCTATTAATGTCTGAATCACTGGAGATAGAGCCTTGTGCTTAAATTAGCATCTAAAACAGGCGGTCGCCACACTTGAGATGCTTATACGTTTGACCCTGTTGTCCTTAATTAAATTGTACGGCTGTAACCAGTGAGCCACCTAGTCCGAGTTTAGTTGAGAGCCATTTGCAGAGTCTCCAAGCAAACTTTCAGGTGATGCTGTCCTTGGATACACTATATATAGCGGTTTGCTTACATCGTTTCAGCAGTTTAGTGGCTCAGCTCTTCTGAAACTTTCCCAATGTGGGTTGAAGGATGGATGCTGAAGTTTCAGTAACACACAAAGATTTCTTTTCCATGTGTATTTAATGAAATTTAATTTTTTCTCCAACATAAGTAAAGGAATGCTGTGTGAATGTTAAATTGAGTACCATAAACCCATTGAAACTAGTGTTTCTACAGTACATTTTTATATATTTATGCATCTATTCTTACACAGTTTTTATTAGCTATATCATGCAGTTCTTTATGAAGCTCAATAAAGAAATAGCGTAATGTCCTATTTGAATGAAATATCAGTGAATTAGGGCAAAGGATACATTTATGTATAGGAGCCATAAATATTGAGTATCTGGAGACCAAATAAAGGCTTATTCATTTCATAGGCTTCAGATAGTATGGAGCACAAGTGAAAGGTTTCCTCACTGTGTGTTGCCCAACATATCGAATAAATCATTTGAAAATTTCAGTGTTTTACTCTCGGGTGGTGTGGTGCTGCAGTGTTTAGCTCTGTCACTGCACAGGGGGGACCTGGCTGAGGGTCAGGGGTCTATGTCTGTGGAGTTTGCATGTTTTCCCTGTGTTGTGGGATGTCGTCCAAATGCTCTGGTTTTCTCTCCCGGTCCCATAACGTGCTGAGGCTAACTGGACTTGCCAAATTGCACATACTGTAGGAGTGTGTGGATGGTGAGTGAGTGTGCCCAGTGAGGGTTTAGTGCCCCATCCTGGGTTATTCCCTGCCTGTAGCCTCTGAAATAGGCTCCATACCCCCTACAACCCTGGATAGGACAAGTGGTTTCAGGAGATGGATGTTTCATTCTCGTGTTTTTTATCATTGCATTTTTAGACGTGTGCAGTTAGCCCAGTAATGACTGGTAACATCAGTACTAACAGGTCGTTCACTAGAACTAATCAAAAACACATTCTGAACAATAAATTTATCTGTAATATATACATTTCACAATTACTGGCAGCCCATAATACTTTGTGCAGCTTCCCCAGAAGTGTGACCTTATGTTTTAATCTGATAAGGCGGGAGAAGACGTGAGAAGGAGTTCTGGAATGTTCTACTGCAGAGAAACCTTCCAGGTCACGTGACGCTTGTGTCCTACTGCTCTCCTCATTTCTTTGCACAGGCAAATGTGTCAAAATGCCCTGATGTTTATTTAACGTCATTGTCCTGGGACCTGTGATAGCAGTGACATCAGACATGCAGCCCCGCGTTTTCTGATGGCTACGAGGTTCCCATTTTCAGTCACTAATCTTTCATCACCAAAGGTGCTGGTGGAGTACGTTCCCAAAGACTAGCTTTTATTTTTCTCTTCGACCATAACGCCTAATTCTAAGCAAAGTGCTAATTATGTGCGGCACGCCCCTGACTCATCATTCTCCATTATTGTTCCAATAACGACTTAGATTACGGCTTTAGATTACGCCCCCCCATCCAAATAGCCTGCCATCAGGCCTCTTATAGTTTATTTGGAAAATCCGTACCCCCGAGACTGAAAGAACTCAAGTCTTTGATTCAAGAGTCTTTATTTGCCTTATATGCATTAGTGCACAGGAGATAACGGCAGACACATGGTTTGGCGGGGGGGGTGTGTAAGAGACTGGCTTTTTTGTTTTAGGATGGATGCCTTTTATTTGAAAAATAGATTAAAGCTAGTGGGTAGTGTATTGGGGGCAGCTCATTGGGGGGCGTGACCCTCGCATGATGCACAAAAGTGTCGGGATAGACGTGACGTAAATAGAGAAGCTGACAAACACAAGCTATGGTTATATATGAAACATATATAGAAGTAATAAAATAAACGGCTGAAATGGGAAGTGTGGCAGAGTAAAGCACAGTGTGCAAAGTATCACTGTCCAGTAAAGTACTGTGCATTTGTGAAGTTGGTATTATTGCTTTCTATTGAGTTGCTGAATTGCATGAGGATAGAAGCTGCCCTTAAAGCGATTGCTGGCCGTCCTCATGCTGTCATATCTGAGGCTGGAGCTCCATTTGGAGATCAGAGTGTGTCCGGGACGCTCTGCTCAGTCAGCCCACCATCTCGCCAGCTCTGCGTGTAGCCAGTTAACCACTGATGTCCCGATGTCTTGCTGCCCCGCTGTCCTACTGCACAGCTGTCCTGCTCTCAGCGTTCCATCTTTATGCTGTGACAACAGTGTTAAGTGTTGTATCCAACTTTTAACATTCTTTATGTCCATTACTAGACGACTAAGACTTTTTATTCCTTTTTTCTCCATAGTGATTGATGACCAAAAGGCTTCATTTTTATCCCCTAATGAACCAGAAATAATGAAGATCCTGAGACAAATGTGGATAAGTAGCATTTTACTCGGAATTCTCTTTGCCTTTCGCCTTCAAATAATCTTATTTCTGACAACTATGGCTTGTACTAAGGAAAAGAAGAATGCATACGTTTAAAAAGCTTAATAATAATAGTAGAATATATAGGTTTCTCGTATTATTGAACAGAATATTTTATTTTCGCATAGAATACCCTCCATGCACTCAGTTTCATTTCCTTGTTCTAGATCCGTTGTAATATTTCTGAGTTTTATAAAACCAACCCTGTGTGAGTTTTGAACAGGGAGGCAAAGCAGGCCAATAAGCCACAAGACCTGGGCAGCACCCCCCCAGCCCCCCTCCCCCGTATGTCCGAAAGAGGCTGCGCTGAGTCTGTTTGCCAGGAACTGCGGTCCCCTTGCTGGTCGGGTTACATGCGGACAGCGTGACTCCTCATAAGTTGATGTATTGCCAGAAAGCTCACAAAAATCCGGATGGTGTCACTTCTGACCTCTCACCAGAAAGATGAGCTTTTATTATTTCCTGTCCAGCATTTTTTAATCACTTATATATCCAGTACAGCTCCACCAATGGCCCTTCATTTGCTAATGTGCCATATAGTACTGTAGTCACAACCTGCCAATCCTAATGAAGTCTATTATGCATTGTAATTTAACAATCCGCATTTCATTTCTGAAACAACTGCAGTTGTCTAAAAACCAGGCACAGATATAGTTTTGTTAGTTTTTTTCTGAATTTTGACAGTGTTAAAAATGTAATTGCTAACCAAATTTGCTACCCGGAACCAGACTGGTTCGTGGTCAAATGATTTTATTCATCTTAAAATTTAGCCATTCATAAACTTAAGTATTCTGCATCCAATGTAAGTCCACATCCAATGTAAGTCCACATCCACATAGTCATCCACAGTAGTCTGAGATTTTTATTTATTTTTTCTTATTGTATTCCCTAGTAAAATAATATCCTATATTGATAAGCTGATTTACCACACAGGGAAAGACTTATTCATTATAAAACTCATTATTTTGTTTGGTGCCTTATTAAATTGTGAAATAATATATAACATTCCCTAACATAAAATATTACATGGTAATATTCCAGGCCTAAATCGAATCTATTTACTGTATTTATTATTGTTAGTATTTTTTTCATAACTGCGTCTGTAACTTTAAAACTTTGAAAAATACCTGTAGTCTGTGTCTGCTGTGTGGAGTTTGCCAGTCCTGACTGTCAATAATGAATACCAGGATGGCACTGAAATGTGTCCGGTCCTTTAATAATAACAGTCTAGTGTACACCTTATCTCTCGCTCACACACACACACACACACACACACACACACACACACACACACACACAAACAAGTTCACCTAACCAGATGTTCCTGAACTGCGGAAGGAACCAGAATGGCAAGCATGAAGAGAAAGTGTAAGATCTGCAGAGAGGAGCGACGGCGTGCAACGCGTTAGCGTGTCACAACTGCGGCATCGTCATCGTCATCGGGAAAAGGTAAACGGGGAATGTCATAAACTGTAAGTCATAGTCATCAATCATCACTTTATTCTTTCACCAGGTAAACATTGTCACAAAAACATTTGCTGTCACATTCATCATAATGTATATGTGCAACTAAGGTTAGACCCTAATTTGACATTTCAAATTCAACGTAAAGTAAATACCCGCTAAGGCACTTGGCTGTTAGTTGGAAGTCTCTCCACCAATTAACCTAATTATGAACAACTCAAATTTACCTGCTCAACCATGCATAAACACATTGCCATAGGTGTCACACATGACCTTTATTGACAAATGAATTACTTTGTTTAAAGTAATTGACACCAAAGAATCATTAAGTTTTTTATATAAGTAGAGTAGTTTGGTATATGAATGTGTGTTTATGCGAATGCACACGAGTACAGGTTCTAATAAATGTTTAAATGTTAAAATATATAGCCAGTTTTCCCTGAAACCACAGTCTTTATATGCGAGTGCAATAAAAAAGAGACCGACGTCCAAAGCTGTAGGATGCGTAATAAGTTTAAATGGGATTTAACCTCCCCTCAGCACCTCTGTGAATTGAGAGGACAAGCAGGCCAGTAGCTGAGACTATCCCATTAGCGAGAGCTAAGATACAGAGGAGTTATTAAGGAAGTCTATAAATTATGACTTACTCTCTGTGCCTTGATGTTGTTATGCATTAGTACAAGAATAGGCTTAATTAAACGTGTAATGAAACTCCACAGATGTGCTTTTTCTTATTTATTCCTTTCTTCCCCTGTCCCATTTCCCCCAGTCTTGAGCTGAGGACTCTATAATAAAAAATAATGAATATAGAATTACAAAAACTTGCAAAATGGAGAGTAGCTCTGATTCAGTCAGGCCTGCAGGCTGATTGGCATTTGAGGAGCAAAGGTCAGCCTCCTGCCCACCTCAGGGCCACAACACATCAGGAGGGGCCTTCAGCCCCTTATCGTTGGTATCTGTGAGGCAGAAATGTCTGTCTGCTATCACAACGTGCAGATATTTAGTTGTAAGACCCTTTTGGTGTCTCACCGAACTTCAGACATAATCAACCTCCTGTTATCACCTTAAGGTCTTGCAAATACAGACAGTTCTCAAGTGAAGTAATCTGTTCCACCAACCCTTACAGTACATAAGTTAGATTCTACATAAGTCAGATTTACCCCTCTTAGCATTCAGGACAATTTATAGCAAAAATCGTAAGCCAAAAATATTCTAGTAATATGTACTAAAGGACGAACATGACGACAAATGAAAAGATGAAACTTAAATATTTGCAAGCACGTCGCCTTCTTGCTTGATGTACCTCGGATACTTTTTACGGAAGTTCAGATTTTTGTAAGTCATTTTTAGGTAAGTTGTCAGTTTCCTGCACATGGGTTTTACGGTGTTTATTTCTATTATGACTTAAATACCGCAGAAAATCAAAGTTACCGGTGACTGCTGAGGTAAATCACACTAATCGCAAATAGCTATCTGTGGTGTTATTCTCAGTTTTTATTTTAAAATCCATTTGTCTAATTATTGTTTCATATCCACATGATCCTTTTGTGTCAAATACTATTATTCTCCTTCACAATTTCTTTGCCAAACCATTTCTTTCTATGATCTTGTGAAAAGTGATAACGGACGCTAAAAAATACAGGAATGTCATTTACAGCAGATCCTTAGTAGTGTACAATGAATTTCACAAGTAAATGTAATGGTTATAAAAATGCCGATACATGAAATTAGCTTCCGTATCAGTATAAGCCGATAAAGCTGTAGCTTGTACATTATTAAATGAGAAAATCCTGTCATTAAGCTTTTGTGGGATTTATGAACTACAACTTCTTACTTTCAATAGCTTCAAAGTATCTTAATGACATAAATAATTATGCCTTTCAGCACTTTAAGCAAAAATGTTTCCTGAAAAGAAAAATCATTCTCTGGTCAGAATTTATTCTAAAATGTTTGTGGCAATTATGGCTAAAGTTTACACCAGTCCGTTTAACACTAATTAACACCGAGGGAATGATTTCTACACATTTAAAGCAGAAATCTCACTGACTAAGAAGCATGTTTGAAGTTTAGTGCATCCTTGCCATATAATTGCATCAGGAATGTATTCTTTTGCATTATTAATGCATGCTTTGGATGCAATACGTGCATGAATAGAACAAGAGACAAGTGCTTGGATCACAGTTGCCCACCTGAACCTATGTCTCTCCTAACACATTTGTAGGTATTAATAGATATTTAAATTCATGGATTTCTAAAGGGACTCCCTCCCGACTTGATCACGTGACAGTGATGTCATACGTGACAGTGATGTCATACGTGACATTGATGTCATACAGGACTAAGGACTACCGGTGCCAGTAGATGCCTGACCATTTACAGTATGAGACATGACAACAAAGACATGAAACTCCCTGAAGATTTTTAGCGCAATAATTCACATTTCACACCAAGGCTATCTGCAGCAGCAATTTAGGTAGGGTGACGAGATAATCCATGTCAAGAGGACACTTTGAGCTACTTAAGGTTTTACATGGGCTTTAAAACCAAAGGGCCCCTCTGAAATACAGTACTTCAGTGCTTCTTGTGATTTGACTGGTTTGTTCACTTGATTAAATTATCCAGCCGTTTCACATTAACATCTGTGATTATAATTATTGATACTTTATTGATCCATGTGGGGAAATTCCCTTCTCATCTGCCCCAACTTGCTGTCTAGGTCAGAGCAAGCCGACCATGATGGGCAGCCGGCCATAGTGGCATCCAGTGAGCTGGGGGTTAAGGGCTTTGCTCACGGACCCACAGACATGCTGAGACCAGGCTTGAACCAGCGACCTTCAGATCACAGTCACATGCTGCCCCTTATTTGTATGATAACAGGAGACTGACCAATCATCACACAGCAAGAACGCAGGGCCTTTTAAATGAAATGGAAGTTTACAAATGTTATCCTAGTTATCAAAGTGTCCTTCCAGACAGGAACTGTCTGCCTCTCCCTAACTTAGTTCTATAGTGGCTGTGGACGTGCAAATGCAGTTCACAAGCGGGCTGGACTTACCAGAAGGCGACCACGGCAGCTCTGGTGTCTTTGGTTTGAGGAGAGCCGTCTAATGTGATTTATCCTGGTGATTCTCATACCTGCACACAGTGCTTGACAAATATTCATGTTTAACATGCCAGAAAAAAATTACATAAAGGATAAAATCGGTGTAATAAATGTGCTCCTATGAAAGGGCGATAAGAGGGATTGGATAAGCTGGGAGATTCAGGGGGCCCAGCACTTCACAGGGGTCTTGAATGAAATTCAAGGAGGGCCACTGTGGCACAAATGCAGAAAAGTTTGATGATGATCACAGGAGTAACGACATTGAGCCTGTCTGCGTATGGTGCTACATACCTGTAGATGTGGATCAGACTTGTCGGTCCAACACATCCCACAGATACTGTGCACGTACCCAGCCGTCCACATGATGCAACAGAAAATGGGTTTCATCAGACCAGATGACCTCCTTCCATTGCTCCCAGATTGTGTTCCGACACGTTCATGCCCATTATAGGTGCCTTCAACAGTGGACAGGGGTCAGTTGGGCTGCCTGGCCTGCAGGTATATAGTGCCACACAAGAAATTCACTTTATGATACAACTGCATGTACTAGGGATTTGATCTGGCAGAACTGGTGCTTGCATTCACAGACAATGCAGAATATGAGCTAAGAAGAATAGTACAAGCAGAAATATATGATAAAGTGCAAATGGTGCAAAGCTGCACAATTGCTATCAATAAATATAAACTTTAAGGGAAAGGAGATATATTTTTATATTTCAGTACTCAGTATATGATGCCTAGTAGCACAGGCAGATGTAATGGATGTGCAAAAATGCATGCAGAGGGAGTGGGGGAGGGAGAGAGGCAGGGACTGTCATTGGGGGTCAGGGGGCTTGTTGATGAGCTCAACTGCTGAAAGGAAGAAGCTGTTTTTGTGGCGTGCGGTTCTGGACCCGGTAGCCCTGTGTGTCGCGACCCATTACTTCGGTAACCCTCAGCACAGGGAGGGTCATTACATGTATGTCATATCAGTGTATGTACTTTTTAATTTACTGCACAAATTTTTGTTGTTGTAATTCGAGAGAAGCAGAATTGCAGTCTTTTTCACATATAGAGTTCGGGGAAGCTTAGCTCCCTCCAAAGTGTTGAATCCAGGCCCAGACCTGCATAATCACTCCTGATATATATTTTTTTTTATCTCTCTCATGTCAATCAAATACAGCAGAGGGATGAGCCGCACTGCACTCTCCCAGTCCAGATTACGTTAAAGGCCACCCAGATAATCATGTTTTTATCAGCTTGTCTGGAGTGTCAAATTGAAGCTATTTTCCGCTGAACCTGAAACTTCTGTAAGAAAATACCAGCACACCCCAAAAACAGTAATGTGGTTCTTTATTCAGATCAATACCCAATGGCCTCTTGCTGAGATTGAATCAAACCCATGAGATTTTCATCTCATTCATCATAAAAATCACTGCCCTCTTGCCCATAATGGACCAATCAAAGTATAGTTTAGAGCAGGAATGTACAAGCAATGTCAATAACAAAATACCTATATGAAGCAGGTCATCTTTCTCCCTCATCCTTCATCTTTATTCCCAAACAAAGGCTGTTTCCTGCTTCGCTAGACAATGGCTGGACTGCAACCCTAACCCATCTCCACAGAACATGAAACATGCACACAGCCCATGCGGACACTGGGGGACGTTCAGACTGAAACAAATTCACTTGCCAGCAGTTTCTAGCCAGGCTTGTTTTGTTTTATTAATACTACCTCTGGCTATTAACCCATTAAAAATGCTTTGGATACAACAGCAAGTAGCAAAACTATAAAATATCACAATATATTAAATACAATATTACATAGACATACTATATACAGTATATTCTGAAAATGTACAGAAATCTTAATTTCTGTACAGATCTGTCATTAAACTCCCTCTCATATTATTAAATTTACTGCCCTATTTTATTTATTTTCTTTTTTGTAAAACGATCGTCACAGGAAGTTGAAGTGAATATGGTGACCTGTGTTCCTGGCCTTTCAAGAATATCACAAATATGTCACAATTGCACTTGTCCTGAGTGCTCAGTTAAGCTGGACTTGGATATATAACTGAACGCATGAAGCTGTTACATTTTAACAACCGGTGGCTTAAAAAAGGAGGTAAGAAGTGAATTTTCCAAAGAAGATAGAAAATATTTTAAATTTTAGGTTTGTTATTTCAGATTTACTTGTTTCATAATTTAATCTTAAAAAAACCTTGTCTACCTCCATGGAGCAGTCACCTCTGGTTCTAACTCTTCTTCCTTACGGAGTAGGGCAGCGGGTGTTTATACTCTCTGTACTAGGAATTAAAATACGAAACGCTTGAAATGGATTTATAATTGAGAAAAATTAGAAGTGGGTAGATATTGGAGAATCACAGCAGGATCTGCATTCTGGAGGGTCGGTTTTTTTCTTCCTGCAGGCATTTACTGCAAAAAAAGAAGAAAACAGTCTGGATATGAGCTGAGAAACAATCATTTCGGTGCAGAAGGTACGTGATGAATAATCAGCATTTCGCTTCTGAATAATGTCTTTCCTTCTCTAGTCTCTAGTGAACTGGAGCTGCCAAAGTGAATGTGTATGTGAATGGTGGGTGTGAGCGGTGTGTACCCCCTTAGGTTGGCACCCCATCCTGGGTTATTCCCTGTCTTGTGCCCGTAGCTTCTGGGACTCTAGACGCCCATGACCCTGCACAGGATAAGTGGGTATAGGAAATGGATGGATGCAAAATTGTAATAAGTGCAGTTACATAATAATGCATATAATCACACAGTCAGACTCAAAGACCTATTAATGTGTAAGAGGGATATATGCTTTAGTCCCGAGTCTCAATTTCAGTCCCCGCATTTAGTTCGGTGTCCAGTCCAGTGTCTCCGCAAAGCTCGTTAGTACCGGCAGAGATATGGGTCCCTGGCTGTAGGTATGCATGTACTTCGGCTTGTTAAAAAGGTATTTATCACAGCTTGTATATTTCTGCATGTGAGAGGGGTCAGCGTGGACAGGAGCGTCTGCCACAGGCCTTGGGAAATCACTGTCCGCTGTCCTCCTCTGCTGGAACAAAAAGGACGGAGACACACACACACACACACACACACACACACAGAGCTACGCTTCCTGACTTTAGCCCAATTCAGCCAGACCCTTTCTCTGCCATATAATGTATAGTCATCCCAGTCTAGTAACAGGCTGCATTAGTATAGGACTTTGTTATGTTTTAAAAGAGACGCCTGGAGCACAATACAGTGGATTTCAGGGGATGCAGCTTAATTACCAGCAGAAGTCTCTGCAAATTGCCTAGAGGCATTTAATTTAAGAATCAATTCAGCACACAAAAGGCTAATATATATAAAACACCCCAGAGTGCTTTCATCTGAGATCTGTAAAAAGTCACAGAAAATTACGGATGCAGCGTAGATAAACACATAAGCACACTATCAATCAGTCATTTTTAAAAATTGATTTCTATGTTATTTTGCATTTCTATTTTCGGTTCAAATTCAGATTAATTATGTAGGCTTAGTCTTAGTTGCCCGTTTCAATATAAAAATAGGAACTGATATTTTTTCATAATGTGATGGAAAAACTATTCTACTACTACTAATTATTATTATTATTATTGTTTTTATTATACAAGTTCAGTTTCAAGGTTATTACCATCCACCTTTAAATAATGCACTCCTGTGTGGACACCAGCAGGGTATCAGCTACTGGGGGGAATGTGAAATCATAAAAATGAAAGAGTGCTATTGAGAGATGACAGTCTCGAACCCTCTGCGCCTGTATTTGCTTGCAGACCAGAGCGTTTCACTGTATTGTTATTCCTTTTCCCCCTCCCTTCCTCTTAGCTTTATAGGTCGCTCAGTGTGTTTTCTGGACCTCAGGAAGCGCTTGGCTTATCATGCTAATTCCCTTTTATGTGGGCTATTAACATCTGTTACTCCTGATCCTTTTGGATGCCCCTTCACATCTCTGGCGATATCAAAGACTCGGACTAAAAGCATGGGTCTGTAATCAGTGGCGCAGCCGTGCTGCCTGTCAGCTCACGCAGCTGCGGTTAGTGACAGGGCTTTCATGGCTGCACACCTCATGTGGGTCAGCTAAAGACCCTCTTAGATCTCTAGATGGAATTTATGAAAGACAGACAGATAGATAGATAGATGCATACATACATACATATTTCCATTTATAAGTATCACAGAATCTATTCAGATAAACATCTTCTATGATGCCTTATCCAGTAGAGGGTTTTGGTGCAATACAGAATTGTTTGTTTTCCCCTCATTCTACAGTAAACAGTATAAAGCTTCATGCACTGCACTGCACTGCACTGCTAGCTGCACCGTAGCCTCAAACTTTCACTTTTGTATGTTCGGTTCCCATCCCCAGCTCGGTGTTTATACAGTTTGCACCAGTTGAGGACACTGTGACTGGGACTCTTAATACTCAACTGGTTGGGTGAAACAAAATGCCAGTCTGGACTTTAACTCTCTGGACCTGAATTACCCACCTCTGCATAAATGCTAGATGAATTAGATAAATGTATTCATTGTTTGCCCTGTAATGGATTGCTGTCCTCGGCCGGGTGCCAGTTCACATTGAAACAGGCTTCAAGATCACCTCTCCCTGGACTGGATATGCAGTTATGGAGGAGGGACAAACGGACTGTGCTATTTCTGTTTTAAGTGGTGTTTTTGTATTTATTTTCAAAGGACATCTGATTGGACAGAACTTCTGAGGCACCTCCAGTATATAAAGGCAACTCTCTAGATTCCAGGGATTCAGGGGCAGGGCAGCCAGGCCTAGAAGAAGGTACCATTACCACTAACCTGCGGAGAAAGCGGCACCAGCAGCAGACTTTACAATTTAAAACAAGCAGAGGTCTGGTGTTCAGCTGCACTGGAGCACCGCCAGTCAACAATCAGCAACACGCCAGGACTGAGGGCTTTATGCTAAAACAATGCACTATTTATTTCTCCTCTCCAAGCAGGTAAAAATAATCTGTGTCTAAGCACCATTGTGAGTGTGCTGGCAATTGAAAGACTGAACATTGTTTTTTCAGTAACAATCCCGCGTTAAGTGCCAGTCTGCTTATTTTGCCTCACACTTTTAGGTGAGAAACTCTTTGCCCTCTATTTCCCATCGAAATTTTCCTTGAACACAATACAGCACACAGCAGTACTGGGCAAAAGTCTTAGGAAAATCAATGAAAATTATGTTTAAATGATCTTCATGTGAAATTGTGTCTGTCAAAGTGTCAGCTTTCAAAACCTCTACTAAAGTCACCTCCTTTTTTCTATTAACCATCCAAATTGGTCTTGATCTCGACTACTACAACACCATCTTTGGCTAATCAATACCTCGTCGAGTTATTTCAATAATTAAATTAATTAAATAGTTGAGCTGGTGGTGATATTTTACGAATATATGGAATGTCTGAGGTGCCCCTGAGGACGAGTTTGGGAACTGAAGCAGTCATCTGGCCATCCAACAACGCATCAGTAGCTTTTTGGGGAAAGGAAGAAATGTTGCTTAGTTTGTTTTTATTGTATTACTCTTAATTTCCACATATTCCATTTTTTTTCGGAGCAAATATACGCTTCCTACTCAGATAAACAGCTTTAATTTTTAAATTTCTTTGACTGCCTAAGACTTTTATACAGTACGATATACGGGGAGAGTGTTTTAACTCATTGAATTATTGAGCAGATGCTACTGTCCAAAGCGATATAGAAGTGTGGAGAGTTTGGTCTGGGAGAGCAGGGTCGGCCAGCATCCTGCACCCCTGCAGCAATTGGGCTTTGCTTAAAGGCCGCAGTCTTTCCAGAACTTTCTGGAAACAGACGCAGGTCCCTGACCGCAGGAGCCACCCATCAGCCCATTTCCTAGCATACAATGGTAAAACTAGCCCAGTTCAAAGAGAATAAATTTAATTATTATCATCCCAAGATGGATTCGTCTCTTTTAATAATTACCCAGCTATTAGTAATATAACCCATCCAATCACAGTATAACAATTGATGATCCAAAGCAAACCTCAAAAAGAACTCGGGTGAGATTTATGTTTTACTTCTTGGTGAAATTAATCTGACCTATTTTCTCCTTCAATTACTCTAAAACAAAACAAAACAAAAAAATGGAAAACCTAAAATTTAGCTATTTAGCCAAAACAATCAAGCAATTGTTTTCACCTAAAATAATCAACTCGCTTAAACAACATATAGAAGAATATAGAACAAGTATTTTTTGGCAGGTATGTATCCATAAAATAATTGTTACTTAATATTTGAGATGCGTATAACAGAAGAATGAAATGCGTGGTATCAAACAAGCAAACCTCGGTACTCACACCCCCTTTTGGCGCCCTCTAGTTGCACATCGGGCCATTGCTCCTGCCAGAAGGCAAACCTACTTACTTGGCAAATCAGGCCTGTTTTTGTTATTTTCTTTTAGTCACCCAAGAGGTTTCAGTTGTTCTTATTGACATTCTCAATCAATCGGATGAGTAAATCAAAGCCTCAGCTCCATCGTCCCATAACCGATCCAGCTCAGGAGGGCCATTCCCAGCAGGGGCGGGAGGGGGTCAGTCCTGGAGAACCAGTAACACCTGCTGCACGCTCTGTTAATCTCCAATGTCAATAAAATGAATTCTGACAGGTGGTAATACATTGTTTTGTTTCAAATTAGCACTCAGATACTAAATGTAGAAGTAATATTCGCAAAGATGAGTAATAAGTAACTCTAAGTAGGTAAATAAATGAGAGAAATTACTTGGCACTCCTCATATTTTATTAAAACTGCTTCTGACAGTGAAGCTGAAATCTGCGTGACCACAAGATATTCTGATCATATTAATTCTGGTTAATGAGTCATGTGTCTCAGGTTTAACACTATTGAAAGAGCAAAAAGACTAAAAAAAAAACACGTACTGTATAACTCTGTGTATATATAATATGTATGAGCAGAAAGCTTTTAATAATAAACTCCCTCAGTAGTTTACCGAGAGCTTGTTTTAATTCATTGTTGCTATTGTTGAAATCCTAATTATGCTGACAAACACACCCGTCTCCAGTGGGACGCAACTTTGATTAAACTTTTATTGCATATTCACTACAAAGGATATTGCTTTTTAAAGATTCATGTAAGGCTGCATCCATCCCCTCGCATCGGAAAGTGTGCAGCACTTACCAAAATGTTCATTTTTAAACGTCATAATAAAAGTCCCGAAAACGCCGTCTCCCTAAACAAAAGCTCCCCTGAATCTGAAAGATAAATACGAAGCAGGTGACCTCCAGAACACAGCACGAGCGCATATGACCTGCGCTGCGCCATTGTACAGCAGCTGTAGTTTAGCAGCGCCATACCTCTGAATATGTGTTGTGTGCAATAAATATGTTTTTAATTAAACTTAATTTAATTATACTGTACAATACAGTGTGGTACGAGGCTTCTGGTAAATAGTTTACATGATGCGTGTGAAAGTAGGTCGTATCATTTTTTTTTTTTTTTCAAATCACATCTCTTCTGATAGATCTTCCAGAAAGAGCCGAAGTAGAAAGTAGATTTCCGTCATATTTTCATTTCACTGACTTCTCCGCCTGCTACAATGTATTGCACTAAACCCCCATATAACCTAAACACACGACTTAGTGAGGCACCACGTTCGTTCTTCTTTCATTATGCTTATCATTCATTTCTCAGAGCAAGTTGTTCCCATCCCTTACTGTATCCCCCCTCGGAGTGTATCCGGCCCCTGTGTGACATCAGTGGCATGCGGGGGGGTCCACATGAGATCGACCAGCGGCGTGGCAGCGTGTAGCTGAAGCCCACATTCATCGCCGAGCTCCCGCTTCAGCCTCCTGCCACGTCAACCCAGTCGCGGCGATCTGACAAGCAGTTAGGTGTTACTATGTGCTACTGCGTTCAGCCTCGGTGATGTAACTTTCAAAGCGTGCTTCCACATCTCGCACTGAGCTAGCAGTTGCCCTGGGGTCTTGCCTCTAGGTATGTCTTACTGAGAACGTACTCCTTACATATCCCACTCTGGCAGAGTATCATCTAATCCTGATATCCCTCCCCCCCCCCCGCGATGGGTATCAGCGACTAATTTTTGAGGTTCATGTCCCATTGTACCGCGGGCCATGTGGTTCTGCGGTCAGGATAAGCAGCCGAACATCTTTTCATGCTAAAAGCGGCTTTGAGCTTTTTTTAGAAACCGGGTTCCTAATGGCCGCAGTGCATCCAGTGGCTCCGCATGCGGGATCTGATCATTTTTCCTCAGGGAATTAGCTTCCATGCAAAATTGCCTGAGGGGGCTTAGGTATAAAATGTGTTTATTACCACCTCCCATGCCTCCAACAAACACACTGTCACCCCCTTAGAGAAGATTTAGTTGCTGGCTGTGACTTATTTTGGTCACACAGGAGAGACCGCTGGTCTACTGGGTATCCCATGACCCGCTGCTGACATATCTCTGGATGCGGGCAAGGCCAATCTGCCCCTACCGTTGCCTCCCCGACTCTGTTTCTGAGTCACCCTTCATGGGGCATTAGATAGATCAGGTGTCACTACCCAAAATGTTATGAAGGGAAACTGGAGATATTTTCTTGTCACCGCTAGGGTGGATTTAGGCTCAAATCGGGAGTGAGTCCGGTGGATTCCTCCCGGTTTCCGTCACTCGCGGTTAATAGAGGTGGTGTCCCTTGGACCCAAGTCTGACTTTTTTTCCCTGACCTTCACTACCCAGTGGTCTTCATCACTGTATTAATAAACGTCAGCGATCCACAGTGGAAAGGTTCCCACATCGAGCTACATGTCGCTCATCGCCAAGCAGAATTTATCCATGCCGGATAACGCATACGATTTTCACTTGTCACTTCTGAGACGTGCCCGTGCTGCATCGCTGGAGCTGTGTAGCTGTGTATCTATAGCTTGCTGCCCCTGTTCCACTTGTGTTATTTTGGGGCTGTTCAGGAAACAGTGAAGTAAGATAATTGTGTGACAGATTTGAAGATTTCAAAAAAAAATATATAAAAAATGTGGGATGTGTCTCAGCGCTCTTTGAAAGAGCGTTATAAATTATGACTCCAAAGGTGTAATGTGTACATGCGGGGAAACTTCTGGCATCATACCAAATTTAGGTGATTTTCTTATTTATTTACCTTCCCACAGATGAAGTGCTGAAACTTTTTTGATTAATAAATAAACATTCTGAACTGCTGTCTGAAACATCCTTGGCAGGACTTTCCAGCTTCAAACGACCATTCGGAAAGCACGGCTGCATTCTTTATTTAGTTTTCCATCAATTCGGGGATATCAGCCAATTAAGCTAATATGTGTGGGAGGTTCGCCTGACAGAGGAGGGAAACTGTATCCAAAATCATGCATTTCTCATGCTTGACCAAGAGCATCTAGCGAGGAGACAACAGCAAGAAACAATCCGAAGCATCAGTACTGAGAGGTAAGGGTTTGAAAGTTAAAGAAGTCAATCCGAGTTAACGTTATTTACGACTGAAGCTTGTCCAGTTGTTTGTCAGCTGTAATTCCGATATTCCAGGCAGACTGAATACAGGAGTGACATTTTTTTCTACATCTGGCTGAAAACTCTCTTAACGTTAACTTAACGTTAACTTAAACTATTGAGGACAAATGGCAAAAATGCCCCAAGAAGTCACAGAATGCCCCTAAAAGCTGTGAACAAGGGGCAAAAATAGCCGCTAAGATTCTATATATGCTTTCTCTCACATACAGATGGTACTCTATACACATATAGGTGACTGCAGACTTCTCCTTGGAAGAGCAATATCGGACTTTTTATTTACTCATGTTGGCACAAAGTGGTGATTATGCGTTTTAATTTGGGCGCATTTCACTTTAAAAACAGAAACTTCATGCATTAATGGATATTTTTAAAAAAGGCTCCCTGAAATTTTGTAAATGCCATCATTTTTTATAAAGGGGGGAAAAAGTATTTTTTTATTCATTTTGTACACTGCCTGTAACCATGCACAGCGTAGCATGAAGCCGATCACCCACATGACAAAGGCCGTGTGACCGGCGAGCGCACAATGCACAGTAAAGGGGCAGGAGAGACCTCGAGGGCATCATCTCTGACGAATGCCCTCCCCAGTGGAGTCCCATTCACACCAGTAAACTGAAATCAGTGTCTGTCCATTTGAGGCAGGCGTCTGGATGTCC
Source organism: Isichthys henryi (assembly GCA_026776945.1). Taxonomy (NCBI): domain Eukaryota; kingdom Metazoa; phylum Chordata; class Actinopteri; order Osteoglossiformes; family Mormyridae; genus Isichthys; species Isichthys henryi. The sequence goes on from JAODJX010000015.1 coordinate 2,835,905, forward strand.
TGCATAGCCTTGGAGGGAATGTGGCTGGAGAAGCGGATGGTAAGACCACCATTTTGCAACCCTCGTCCCAGAGGCGTGAGCTGTGCTTAGCCACTGCAGCACCCCATTGCAGCAGGGAGTCCCAAGGCCTACAGAGCTCAGCCGATGCGCACTTAGAGTACAGTCTGTGAGGCAAAGCCCGAGAAAATGCGTATTTCTAAAGAGTGGCCTGTTTCTGAGGCCTGTCTCTTTGCCCTTCAGAAGCTGAAAAGCGTTATTTTTTTTATTTTTTTTTTTTTACTTAAGCGAGATGTGTGGCTTCTTCCTACACTTGAATGTGATATTTATTACAAAATACGGTGTAAACCCATAAACCCGGCTAGGCCTGAGCGTGATGTCTTCCTTCTTGCATATTTGTTTTCATTGGTCTCTGTGTGAAGCCGTGAGCCACTCTCGCTTCTTGGCCGGTTCTCCGCCGAGCGCTGAACCGTCTTTGTTGTTGCCCGTTCCCTCTCAAGTCCAAACGGCATCTGCCGCCAGAAACGACGCGGCGAATGAGTTCCAGTTTCTTGGCCAAAGCTCTTTTTAATCTTTCTGGCTAAGAGGCACAATGACATGTGTAACTACTAGAGTCCAGAAGAATCCCCCACTATCTAATGCTGATGGATCTGTCTTAGCCTTGCAGTTTCTCGCCTCCTTCTCCCAACACACATATGTACACGCACACGCGCTCAAACACACACGGCTGTAGACACAGTGGGGAATCTTATTTCACCAGCCAAGCATTGTAATCTTATTTGCTAAAGATAATGGAAAACCAATTCTACTCTTGACATTCTTCTAATTGAAGCTCAAGGCTTTGTCATTTCCTTTTAAACACTTGATAGATTACATTTTCCCCCCTAATTCTGTTAATTTTGAGTTCACATATTGAATGCAATCTTCCTTGTTTATCTGATGTTTTTATTGGTGTCTAAGGCTACAGGCACCGTCGTGAAGCAGTGATGGACAAAGATGTTAAATGGAAAAGTATAAATATTTGTTTCAACAAATGCACAGTCCCACACACTGGAGTTCTTGCCAGCTCAAAGGGAATGAAAACCCCCCGCTGCCTTCACAATATGAAGGCAGCCATAATATAAGCAAACGTGTTAGTTGCTGCAATCATAACGTTCTGTCAAAAATAAACTGCACTATGTATATTTATAGACTATTTATTTTCCAGTCAAACTTGATTGCCCTCCTTACGATAATTACTCCATGGATACATTTCGTCCTGGGGGTAGCTTTGGAGGAAAGCTCTTCATGAATCAACTCAGGCAATTATAATTTAACTTCCAGACTAGATGCAGTATAAGATCATGGTACGTGAGGAAGTGGATTCAAATTATCCAATAGACGTAAAAATGTTTCCATAACTTTTTTCATACACGAAGGTGGCGTAAGTGAGGATGTTCTAGGGCCACATCCCAGATGTTGGGGGTTGCATGCCTCTGCAGGTTGGGGCTCTTATCTGTGCTCAGAAGGTAATTGGGTCAAATCCTTTGGTCAGCAGTGAGGTTTCACCATTTGGCCCGCGACCAAGGCCTTTAACCACAAAGGCCCCCGAGACTGTCTGCGTTCTCAGTTGTATGTTGTATTAAATGTGAAATGTAACCATGTGAATATTGTACTGTTACACATTTATCAGAACTTTTCTTTTTTCCAAGGCAAAACGCAGCTGTGGTCAGGATTGGACCCACATATAACGAAATGCGAACACATAATCCGGTAGTGAAACGGAGGTTAAATTGTAAGATCGCACGTGGTGGGTGGGGGGGGGGCTTGGGGCAGTCATCAGCACCAGGGGGGTCGGGGTTACTGCGGATGAAATGAAACAGAGCACAGAAATGTATACACACCCAGGCGGGTGAAGGGCAGGCGTGATAAATCAATGTGAATAAGCTCAGTAAACTGATGCTGCCCCTAGAGACACCCAGTAGTCACCCCCCCACACAAAAAATAATTAAACAGCCAAACAGATACAGTTTCTTGGAAACGAACCTTGACCAGCTCTATCAATTTAATGAATCACAAATCCTGCAATGAAGTTCAGGTGGCTGAGACTTTTCGTAATTATTATTGTTTTATTAAACTCAAAATGAAAGCAACAGTGTTTCATCTGAGGAGATATTCTTATGGATAACGCTGTTACCGCCCCCCACCCCGCACCCCAGTCACTCTCTGCCTACGAATCATGAATATTATGGTAACTTTTTTCTGAATAAAAAAAAAAAAAATCAAAAACCCACAATCATTATTCAGGTAGTGAAACTGAAGGACGACTGTAAAAGTTAAAACACTAAAGGAGCGTTGCGAAGAAGTTAGAGATGGACTGAAAGTAAGGAATCGGAAACCGATGTCCAAGTGTTTGGGTGGGTCCCACTTGGTTTTCAGGACGTGGAACAAGCACAGAACGTTTCAAGACGTGGAACAAGCACAGAACGTTTCAGGACGTGGAACAAGCACAGAAGCGCCCAGCTGGTTCCTCGATGCTGTCTGGAATTTCGAACTCTAAGTGTTGATGAGAGGGAGAAGAGTGAGTCCAATGATCATCCTGAGGGAGATACGGGCTGTGTTCCGATTGAGGGTCTGCATCTATCTGCGGCTGAATTTGAAGTCCGAATACGGGAAGGCTCCTTCGAATGCAGTCTGGAAGTTCATCTTTCACTTCCCATTCCACAAAGGTCATTGCACAGAAGTAAAGTGGGCGTGTCCCGGCTATGCGATAGGAGCAGCACTTCCTGACTCAAGCGTAAGGGAGGGAACAGCTGATGACGCAAATAGGAAATTACCCGTAGGCCAGACTGTCCCATCTGACAACTCTGAAAACTCTTTGAAAGAACACAGCTTACAAAGGCTACACCTTCGTAGACCATGTCTGCCGATGGAAGGAGCCCCTGAATTTGGACACAGCCACAGAGTTCAGTAGTGAGGGTGGAGGACAGGTACCTCAGTCAACTATATCAAGTGCTTTGCACAACACTAGCCTGTATGGGGGTACTATATGAAAGAAGCCATTACTCAAACAGAGCCTTATGAAGCCATATTTAGAGTTTGCCAAAAACCATGACAGTGACCCACTTGTGATGCAGGAAGCCATCTTGCAGAGAGAGGAGACTAAAGAGTTTTTTAACAGTAATGCTGAGAGACATATAGTTCAAATCTAGCAGTGGCTGGTTTCAGTCTGCAGAAAAACGATCTTGGAAGAAGGTGCGTCTTTCGAAAGGGTGACGATCCCAGATTGAAGGTCAAAGTGACAATGAAGTGACCTACCATGACCGGGTCAAAGCCGTGCTCTCAGCCCAGTCCTTAGCACAGGAATCATCCACCTAAGCAGAACCACCTTCCTGGAAGAATGGACCACAATCGGTCTTCAAAAGTGCCAAGCTGCTATATACAAAATTATAGCTGCAGTTGTGGTGAATGGTGGCCTTGCAATATATTAATATGTGGCCATTTAACAATTATGCAAACGGCATTTTATATTTTAAAAAATCCAGTAATATTATGTAATATAACACTATGTCACATGACAATAGTTAAATTTGAGTTTCAGGGCTTTGAAATGAAAATATCCCAGGGAACTAAATTTCAGTGGAGGATTTGTATCTTGGTAAAATGCCTTTGCGAGGCAAAAAGAGCTAAATGTGATATATGTAGACGTGGAATGGCTCAGTACTAATGATGCATTTTCACACTGTAATTCGCACATCTCTTGTATCCTTTTGGGAATGGCACCGTCCAAAACTGAAACAGCCTACATGTAGATGAGAATAATTAAAAATAATGAAATGACCATTTTTCTCAAGATTTATTTTTTTTTTTAAACAGTTTGGCGTCGCTCACCACGCCACTGTGGATCCCAGCTCATAATATAACAGTGTGTGTGTGTGCGTGTGTGTGTGTACATATATCTGTGTGTGTAGTGGCCAAGTTTTAATGTATTATGGGAATGAATCAATAAAAATGTGCACGATATATAAAAATTAATTATATTTACATTACAAATCAATCCAATGACTAATGCGTTCCTGAAAAACCTGGTGGTACACAAGACAGTCGGGTAAACAGTATAACAAGTTATTTACACTAACAAATACAAGCTGGGGCTGTATAGAGGACATGCAGAGGGCTATACACCATGGTATGCTGGGATACACTAATCGCAGCGGCGCTACGATGCATACATATTTTATTTTATATATATATATATATATATAAACATCTCCTATGGGTCTTGGGAGTCGCAGGAGAATTGCCTAGTAACCGATTCAGCCGAATGCGTTAACTTTTTTATTGCTGAGTGCTGGGAGTAATGATGGCCAATATGATCCTTCATGAACCATTTGCTGTATTTTCTGACTCCAGTAGATGGCGCTCTTTGATGTGTGGGGGGTCCCCGCTGGCCACAAGCGGTCACTACAATAAACATTAAATTTCTTTAGGAGATGAGCTAGATATAGCTGCTATCTAATCACTTTACTCACTAGCTAGCTATGATCTTTTGACTCTACTTGCTGGTTAATGTTATATGTTAACCATGAGGGAATCATATCACAGTGGCACCATGAAAAGTAAGCAATCCAGGAAGTGTCTCCCACATGGGAGTGTGGGGTTCAATCAGGGTTCCATCCATTGTGGGTTGTAATCTACTGTTAATCCCAGACCCCGCTTGCTATTCAAGATGTTCTGAAATGTAAAGCTGATAAATTCAGCAGGAGATTTTCACAGACCGCGATTCAATCATCCTGACAAAAGATTTTTTTTTATTATTATTTCATTATTTAATTTTATTATGTATAATTTCACCATGAACCGTGATCTTCCTCCAGGCGTAATGAGTCTCCTAGGAATTAAAGGACAGCGTGTCAGACTAAAATCTCCACCTGGAAGATGACATTAACGGAGGAGATTTAACAGCAGGATGTGCTCCTGCGACGGGAACATCTGTCTTCCTGTTCTGCTTTGGAGCGATGCACCGTTACGTTCTGAACGCAGCACGTGTTGGCTTGTGTTGCACTTTGTAATTGCCCCGGTTTGACTGCCGTTCAGAGAGGTTAGCTAAAAGGACAGATGTTTAATTATTATGGATCAGAACTGTTCACTTGAAAACAATATTTCCTGCGGTTGTAATACAGTCGCAAGTATAATTTTGAACTTTTTTTCAAGAATTGTTATTTGTATACCATTTAGTTATGTTTATGAGATTATTAGAGGGCAAAGTGACAAACACCAAGGGAGAAAAGCATCAGCAATTTCAGCTTGTGCTAAAAATGTAAATAACACTTATTTGCATAATTTATGTTTCCCAGTGCGGCAACCTTTCACATCCAGTGAATTTCTTCTTCATCATTTTCTTGAGAATTTGTAATGCGATTTGTTATTTTTCGAAAGCGTGCTGTTACGGACCAGTTCTCCTGACACTCGATAATGCACTGCGTAATAAGCAAATAAATGATTTGATTTTTTTTCACACAGTGAAACAGAGGGCTGACATTTCTGATTGTCCTTGTCGAAGAATAATGCATTGTGAAGGAACAGCTATCTCAGGATTGGAGTCCAGTGTACACGTGGAGTTTGTAATGTCTATTGATTTATCTTTTGTTGACTGAACCAAACCCTTGACCAAGTTTTCTCCCGCGCTCTGCACATTGCAAGCGTGTGTCAGTCCATCCGGAGCCTGCAGTTCTGAGATATTTTTGCCAGACTTTTTGTAAGACCTACAATAAATCAGCAGTACTATCTTGTTAATGATTTTCATGAGGACCACACAAGCCACCCAAGCTGAAGGGCCAGATAATTTCATGCGCTTTTTTATTTTCCAAGGAACATTCCGGAGTTCGCTGTCCTCCACAGGAACCTGAATTCCTCTTCCTCCCTGATAAAAATGTCTCTCTCTCCAACCACAAGCTTTCTGAAAATGCTTGATTAGGTATAATGCGTAGAAAGCCGTAATTTATCACCAACCACAGAAGTTAGGGTGTTTTTTTTTTTTTTTAACAGTGAGTCATATATTCATAATACACACACACACACACGCACACACATGTAGGGTATACCTATCCTTATGGGGCCCGCTCATTCACTTCTATGGGAAAAATGCTAACGCTAACTAT
>JAODJX010000015.1:2842109-2859958 GCA_026776945.1 Isichthys henryi
TGGTCCACTGTTCCACGGCCAGGGCGAAAACCACACTGCTCCTCCTGAATCCGAGGTTCGACTATCCGACGGACCCTTCTCTCTAGCACCCCCGAATAGACCTTACCAGGGAGGCTGGATGTATGTATGCATGAATTATATATATATTTTATTTCCCCCCATTTTTTAGCACCAGAGTGTCATATATCGCAATGGCTATGTTTTCCAATATATGATGCTGGATCATGAACAATGAACCAGTAAGACGTGAAAATGTTTCTACAACACGCATCTGATTAAAAATAATAAAGCATAATGCCAATTAAAACAAGCTATATTTGCTATATTTAGCTGCCAGTTGTGTTACACTCAGAGGCACTCCCACGAACCAAGATGGCAGCCGGGAACAGCGCGATAAATCTGACGGCCAATTAAGGGACATCAAAAACATCCAGAAAATGTAAAAATAAATGCATTTGTGCAGTAGCAGGCAGTGGAAAAGCATAATGATACACATCACACTGCTAAATAGTAATTATATTCTGAGATGCGCTATCTAACAAATATTTTTTTAATATTTTTATTTTTCACACGTGTTTTTTGGACTTTCAAAAACAGGTATCTGGTTATTATCCCTAACGGTCAAAATGTGGTTCGGGCACTTCAGACAAACGGTCTCCTGTTGTAACTCGCGCACATTGAGGGTCTCTGAGTATAGAAATTGCCTTGTTTGGGGTGGAGGGTGTCAGCAAATGATACGAACAATGTTGCTTATGAATTTCACACACTGAAAAGAACATCTTGTGCCAAGCATCATACAAATGCCAGTAGCCACAGTACATGCTAATCTTTAACACAAGACCGTGACTGAAAATTATCAGAAGCCAAATTTAATTAGATACACCGAAGCAAAAAAAAGAAAAGTAATTTCATTTGACTTTGGCCGGAACAAACGCAGAGATCCTCGGCCATGTTGGATTTTCACGCAGCACCACTTTCAGTTACCGGACGTTTCCACAAGCAAGCATCCACGGCCACAGAATCAATGTTTTATCACACAGGACGATCCAGTTTCGAAGAAGGTCAACAGTAATTTACAAAGATGCCTTGAAATTAATTTAATATTCAAACCGGCTTATTAGCAATTCTGTCAAACTGTACTACATACCACACATGTTAAAAATTTTACATGTTATTAATTCATATTACTGCGATGGGCTGACCCCCCCGTCCTGGGTTGTTCCCTGCCTCGTGCCCATTGCTTCCGGGATAGGCTCCGGACCCCCCGCGACCCAGAAGGATAAGCGGTTTGGAAAATGGATGGATGAATAATTCACATTATTTACTCATTGTTAACCTAAATTGGATAAGCCAAACAAAGCAGAGGTAGATGGATGGGTGGATGGATAATAAGTAAAAAATAATAGTTCGTTAAAAGTGGATTTTACCAGCATCTTATGCACTAAATGCCGTTTCACCACCAGAATAGAATGAATACTTCAAAATTTTATACTGAGCAAACAATGCATATATGTTCTGTGTGAGTCTGGCTTCAGCCCGTTTATTTAGCAGAAAGCAACATACTGAGATACCAAGCAATTCCTTCCACCCTCATAACAGACAGCTACATGCACTGAGACGACTGTTACACTGAGATTCTTTACCCTCCTTTAGCGCGAGCGGTAATACAGGATGCTATACAACCTGCATGTGAACACGACGAGGCATCCCGGTACAGACAAGCTCCTTTGTGTTCAAAGCTATGGCTGTAAATATAACAGCAATTACTGTTCCAGATCAAACACATGGGAATAAGATTCTTCTCAGATCTTCAGAAACGGCAAAGGGCCTGGTCACCGCAGGGCTGGATGTGACCACCCAGATTTGGAGGCTGTAGTGAGACAGTTTAACAGTTGCACGATATTATACCATAGACAGTTATTTGATTAAAACCTACCATGCACTGTATCATTGTTGGACAATAAAATGAACATTTTCTCGCTATGAATCTACTTCTATTGTCATACGCAGTATGACAATGATATTTATAGCTGTTATGTAATAATTTAATTTATACTGATAACCAATAGAGGCACTTTAAACCTATGACAGTATTTTCCTGTCGTTAAATATTTTCAGAGAATGTTCTATTTTATGCAAAAGGCCAATGGTACATTATGTTATGTACTTAGTGTGCATATGTAATGTAGTACAAAGATATACATTGTAGCTAAAAGCTGAGAATCAATAAACAAGTACATAATGCATAACTTTAGATTCAGCTATTGCTTGATTACTTATATCAAAATGTTGGCATTTCTCAGGATGTCTTAGGGTCAGTTGGTCAACCTCTGAGTTTTGAGGTTACAAAGAGTTGCTCACGTTCAGCATTGCTAGGGATCTGTGCCAGCAATTGGAATCCCGTGATGCCTGGTGTGGTTCTACTCTGAGCCCTTGAGCAAGACCCTTAACCTGCAATTGCTTTGTCCTGGGCTTGACGTTAATCTACATCCCACCCTGCAAGCAGGTCCTTCTACATCCAGGGAAAAACTTGGGGGTTGCTGGCAGGATTGGCAATCCAGCCATTGGGGAAAAATTCTAACTGGTCCGGTTCTCATCCCTTAGGTGGTTTGTCATGTGGTGGGTGCGGCAAGGTGCTATAATCACCGCATGCTCCTTACCTCTCCTCGTCTCCCGTGTTCATTGGTTTTTCTTTCACTAGACGTACGTGACATCATGCAGAATACGGTTCCGATCCTATAAATCGCATTTGCTTGTTGTCTGCCATCAAGAACATCTTACACGCGATAATATCAAAGGAAAATGTGGAAACGAGAACATAGAGGGAGCATTTTTTATTGTTAGTGTATATAAGCGTTTGCACAGACTTCGGTGTGATAAATTGTTACAAAGAATGGAAACATCAATAATGTGCTATCAAAAGTTAGCGTTATCAAAAAATGGTGAAGGAATCTACACTTTGTGATGAATTAGGCTTATTAGAATGTGGCTGTATCAGTAGGACAGACAAAAACAGATAGTAATACTGATCAGTCAGGCCATAGCATGATTTGACGATAGCGTACTGGTTATGTGCAAATAAGGCCTAATGAATGAGCCCATAATTGTGGGACAGTCTGTTCATTTTAATTAAACGCTGTTTAATTAATTATTATTACTGTTATTATTATTACTTTGGTGATAGTCCAGAGGACATTAGTTTTAATTGGTGATCACGATGACGCTTTAATTACACACTGTTTGTTATTGTTATGCAGATTACATGGCCGTGACAAATGGACCACTGGCAGTTGCCCGTGTTGACAATCCATTACCCCGCAGGTCGGAGCGGGATGGTGTGACCCGGACGCGGTGGTGAGCCAGTGCCCCGTTTCGCTCCACTGGGCCCGTTTTGGCCCTCTGTTCAGACTCTGCTAGGAAAATATTGCATTTTCTGTTGAACTTTCTTGTAAACAGCAGCAGATGCTGGGCCAGCTCAGTGACCATCCTCTCCTGCTCCCCAGAGAACCCATTTATTTAATAATCTTTTCTGTTCACACTCCGGAAACTGGTGCTTTGAGTACTAAACAATTACAACAGCTCGCTTTCTGTCTCTTCTCTTTTCTTATTGTGTGCCAGTTACTTTAAAAAGAATAAGTTCTGTTGGTAATTGTCCTCTGCCCTGCAGTATGTAAGCAGCTAACTGGAAAGGAGTCCGTCTTTGTTTCGGCAAGTATCTCTACTAAATTATTTAATACAGGTTTGTCTCCTTGGAGACTCTCCACAACATTCCTTCTGCTATGTCCATTTTATGGGATATAAGGGGGTTTATGCCTATCGGGTTAAAAACTTACTATAACTGTGGGAAAATATACAGTAATATCCAGTATCAGCTCACCACATTCTCAGTGTCTCATTAAGGCTCTCTGCGGAGATGTAATTATCGTTTTTGATGAACCTCGAGTCACTTTTCATTTGACACAAACCCTGCTGGCATCTCTCACGTCTTAGAAAGATATGTCAACTTGTCACTACGATGCTACTAATTATCTATCTAGCTCTCCTTGTCTGAAAACAGCACTGTTTGACCTCAAAATAAAACATGTAAATGGATTTATTCAATAAAAAGCACATCATGGAGACCGCGATATTTACTGGCCCGGATCTTGCAGACACCAGTAAAACCATTTAGCCTGTAAGCGTACCTTTTGCAGGGTGTAGAAAGTCTAGTCAATGCTTATCAGCCTGTGGGGGGTTAGGGCAGATATTTGAGGTTTTTTTTTTTTTTTTCCTGTGGCTGCATATCCAAATCGCCGTACAATTGCGAAAGCAAGGTCAGAATTTCACCCAAAGGTGAAATTCTCTGCCAACCACGTAAAAGTTGTTTGATCACAGGTACAGTGTGCTAACCCACTGAAGCACACCCCGCTCCTGAAACATTATGCAAAGGGTTCAGCACAGCTGTAATGAAATGGCGGAGCCTCCTTCTGGGTGAACTACCTTCTCGATCATGGTGTTTCCTTTCCTGGTTTGAAGGATCCACTAATTATTTGAAGGATGTACTGTAGTGGCTCGAAATCAAGCACAACCAGTCCTGAGCTTCTGGTAGGTCCAACCTCTACTGCCCATCATGGACGTAGGGTCGTGACGAAGGACCCCTACTTCTGTCTGTCTTGGAGAGGTTTCTGTCCAATGCCGCATCTGTGGTTCATGGTCTTCAGTCCTGTTTCCACAGCTCGCTGCCAGCTCTCCATTGGCCATTCGTGAGATGAAGTCTTGTGCTCTTCTGATGGGGAATCTAATCCATCTCCACCTTCTCATAACGACCAAGCTCTCTTGCTTGTATCTGGTGAGCAGCTCCTGCTTGGAGATAATTCGTGATACTTGGTAGCACTTTACTAAAGGCCATGTTTTTAGTAATTTATAAACACATTCATAATACATTATAGTGCATTCATAAAGCATTATAAACATGGATATTAATATTTATAAAAAGGCATAACATATTATACCCATGTTTATTATGCATTATGACTGCCTTATGAAACTCTCATCTATAATGCGCACACACCTTCATAATGCAGTACAACAAATCCATCATTAATTGATCCCCTTGGGTGGGAAGAAGCTGGCCGTGAAGGGCAGCCACCCACAGCAGCGGCCAGGGAGCTGGGGGTTAAGGGTCTTTGCTCAAGGACCTTTAGATGTGCCAGGGTCAGACTCAAACCGGCGACCTTCTGGTGACAGACCCAGAGCCTGAGCCCACTGAGCTGCCCCCCAATACCCCTGTACTCAGCATTATAAAGGTATCTATAGTGCATTATAGATGAGATTCATAGAGCCGTGTTTATAATGCATAGTTGGTCCAGTAATAAAAATGCCAGCCACCACTTCCTCTCCAAAAGAAACTGTGATAACCTCGCTGTCGTTTGGGTCCCATGTGTGGATGAGATCAGGGGCAGCATTCACCTCCACTCCAACCACGCATATGTCTGGGGCCCCCTCTTGGCCACAAACGGTCACTACACTAAATATCAAATAAAGACCTTTTATTATTTAGAATCGGAATCAGAAAAACTTTGATTCCCGGAGGGAACTTAATTTTGTTGCAGTTGCTCTGTAACCAGTTAAGGGAGAAAAATGGGAGAGCAAGTAAAGTAAAAAGCAAGTACAAGTTGTACAAGAATATTACAGTAACCAATAAAAAAAACCGTAAACCAATAAGTGTAGCAAATCACCCAATGTGTAGCTACAAATAAATTCAAACTGAATCTGTGAAAGTATGTGTCCTTCAGACAAACTGGAGATGGTATTGATGATATGTCACTTGTGCGGGCAGCACGAGATGTGCAAGTATATCGAGCCGTATATTATACACCGTGAGGTGTTATACTCGATTCTACACACAGTGCAGAGCATATTAAACACTTAGATGTGCAAATGGAAAGTTATATACAGGTTGTACAATGTATATTATCCACCATATTATGCAATGCACAAGTGGTATGGGTATACATGATACAGGAAGTGTACGTGGTATATTTCAGCATTCAGCAGAAAGGAGAGCAGCTATATAGTTTAACAAGGATCTCCGGTTGCATTTGGTAATATGCTTGGGCCGTGGTGGCTTAATGCTTGGGGAAGCGCACTTGTAACGGTTGCTGGTTCGAATTCCTGATCAGCAAGACACCACTGAGGTACCCTGAGCAAGTTACTGCCCCCAAGCACTGTTCCCCAGGCGCTGAATTAGCTGCCCCCTGCTATGTCACGATGTCACATAAATGCAGAGGACTCATTTTGTTCTGTGCTGTAGTGTGTCAACACTGATCTCCAAATTCACTTAATCCTTCTGAGTCTCTGCCTGAAGGTGCTGCTGTGTTCCGCCGCCACTCTGTGCAAAGAGTAGGAGATGTCGTCCCTGATGGAAAGGCATTTGGGCAATGTCCTCCTCTCTGCTGTCATCTGGAAAGAGTCGAACTCCACTCCCAGGACAGCTTCAGCCTTTTTATCAGTTTATTGAGTCGGTTGGCAGCAGCCACCGCGTAGAAGATGGTGCTGGCTACCACACACTCAAACATCTCCAGCGTAGTGCCACAGATGCTGAAGGACCAAAGCTTCCATAAGAGTCTACCTTGGACCTTCTTGTAAATGGCAGCAGAGATTTAATCCAGTCCAGTTGACTGTCCAGGTGGACACCAGTTATTTGTATATTCCAGATACTAAAGCATCGTGTTCTGCTAGCCTGCTACAATCTTCTGACTGTACTTACTGGCTATGCATCGAGTTTTTGAAACTTCTGCGGTGCTTTGGACCCCTGCAGATTTACTGTGGATGGACCCCAGAACTAATTTTTGGGATAAGAGTCTTCATCGACAGACGTGGAAGTCTGGAAGCATGAGGGAAGCTCCACTACTGATAGTCACCAGTGATCTTGTTGGTGGCGGAGTCTGTAATGCATGATTATGCATGTAGGTACAGCATGTTCCCGTAGAGTTTATATGTAATAGAGAAATATTACATTGTTCTTAAAGTATTGCAAATTAAAAAAAAATAACTTTCACCAATATGTAATAAGGGCTGGTCCTTCTGCCAAATGCTTTTACTTTTAACACTTAGCGATAACTATTTAATGAAAAATACTTGAAAAGAGAAAATGGTACATCAGTATTGCTTAATTACTGTGCAATTTCCCGCAAGTTCAGTTAAATGCAAAATGATCGTTTTTAGTTGCGATATAAAGTGAGCATGCAAACAATGAACATAAACTAATTAGTTCCAATATGAAGTGAAGATAAAAACAAGCGACGAAGCAGAGATGTGCAATCATGACATTAACACGGAACGTAATGCAGTAGCTGTGACACAAGCTCTCAGCCTCGAGACTACAGGAAAACAATCAACATGATTCCACACCGAGTCCATATTGACGCCGTTCTCTAGTATTTTGCCTGCAGCGAGTATCAGTTGACCATTACCCTTCGAACACATCGTGCATTTAGCACCCGAAGAAGAGCACAGCATAGATAACCGCTGGCTTTAAACTCCAGACCGCTATCTAGTCCACAATTTGGAGCTCGTTACATAGGAGCCCCCAAGGGTCAGAATGTGGCCACTGCTCACGTTCATGCTGTCTGACAAGGTGCCTGACAAGAGCATTCATCTTAAACAAAAAAAAAGAAGATTGAAAAATTGAAGATGTACTGGGAAATAAAACCAAAAAGTGTACCCCAGATATGTAGTGCAGATAGCAAGGCAATTTTAATGACTTTCAGTGTAACGCCAAGCTTGTGTCCATCTGGGGATGGTATTTAAAAACTGACCTTGAGGCAATGGAGTTCAGAAAGTACATTTGATATACTTGAGGGCGTGTCTAAAATAAAAATGATAGTGTTGTTACTGTTTTGGTTTATTTCTTTATTTAAAAAAAAAAGTGAGGCTGGCAATAAATTTTATTAATAATTTTAAAAGTATTTCCATTTAATAATTGATATACCAGGTGATATTTCTGTTTTTTTTTTCCTCCCTCTCTCTCTTTGTAGAGCGATTTCTCCAGAGTAGGATACACTGAAAATGTCTCCACGCCAATTTTTCCGTTTGTTCAAAAATTCTCTTTTTGTTTCATTAATCATCCCGCATTTACAAGTCAAGGAAAATCAATTGTTTAATCAAACAAAAGAAGTTGGTTACATTTGCAATGGTTTTTATGCTTTAAGATGAAGATAATATATTGCAATGCATAAAGTTATGGAACGACAACCCGCCATTAACTGTAGAACTAAAGGAAGGGATGGGGGTGGGGGTCTCTTAAAATTGGTGAAGATCAAAGTCAGAATCGAGTTTACTGGTCTTTCATTGTTTGGATCTGCTGGTATCTGACATACCTTGTTTCTCCAAACAAGTCCTTAAAACAGGTATATAGAAATTGCAGTTGAAACATGTGCTGGATTTTTGGTCCTTGTGGTGGTATTTCAGACATACCCTACATCTCAGACAGAACCTAATAATTTCTTTATTAATTTTTAACTACTTTAAAGACTGTGACTAATCTTTTGAAACCCAGATATCCATTAAGCATTTCTGTCATGTGAAAAATTGTGATTGTGTGAAAATGAAATATGAATCTTCTCAAAAATGCCTCTGAATGTATCCGAACTTGTCTGACCTCTGGGCAGGTGACATTAATTTTCTTAACGAGAACCGTGACCGTTTGTGTTACTTGTTGACGTAATCATTCAACTAAATTTAATGTAAAATTTATCTAATATAAAATGTGTCCTTGTAATTGAAAGTTTTTGAAGAATTTGTTCATTTTTGCGATGTGTTACATTTATATTACGGCGCTTATGAAGGAAGTAGGCTTTCTGTTAATATTAGCAGAAACCAATAGTACAGACACTCTGTTCATATATAAACACATTATTACGATTCAGGTAATTAAGGGGATTTGTTAATTTACTAGAAGTCCAAATACGAAAAGAAACGTTGAGACGTCAGTGAGTTAAATGCGTCTGCAAACTCACAGAACGCGATAACGTCTCACTCAGTTGGGTTGAGCATGTCACCTTAATTCACCTACCAATTTGTCAGAATCAGGACCTGCATGGATGCATAACAATGGCATTGATTTACAATCATTTAGCAAATGTTTTTACCCAAAGCAACATGCAGTTGAGAAAGCGGGGTCAGACGGTCCCCAGGTCAGCTGGGAGTTGAGGGTCCTGCTCAGGAGCCCAAAAGTGAAGTCAGCCTACCGAGATTTGAACCAATGAACTTCTGATCACAGGCTTACCAGCTTATCCCACATATTACTGGATTTTACCTGATGCTTTTACTAAAAGTAGAAACACAAGCCAAAACATATGGGGGGACCATCGTGAGATTTGAACCTACAACCTCAGCAATGCTCTTACTATATGTGTTGAGCTACACTAATACATACTGGAATTTCAGTGTTTATTGTATCTCCTCATCCCACCCTACCTCTATACCTATAAAGGCCTGTAAAAAGGCAAAGTAATTCAAGAGATTTGCAACACTCAGATGAAACTGTCTGACACTTTGTGGTACTTTTCAACTTTGTGTCTTTTGGGGCCAGCATAAGACAACAGAATTAATAAAAATCTAAACTGCACCCTAAAATGTACTGGATAAAGAACAGGAAGAGGCTGCTAGATGTGCAGATGACATGTTATTACAGATGACATTAGTTATTATAAAGGTCCACCAACACCAGCATTACATTTATCTCTAAAATTACGGAGCAGAAAGGGAACGAGATCATACCATGAAAAAATGCCACTATTTATTAGTAATGGAAAGGAAAGGTTGTCTTTGATCTTAATATATCAGACAACATGGATAGATACTCTTTGGAGGTTATTCATTTTATCAATTAAATGTTAATGGAAGAACCTCGCATTCATTATTGTGTAAATAACTAATTTTCTATCTCTAGAGTCTTTCGAGCAAGCGTGTTTAGAAGTCTGAGGATAATTGGATTTATTGCACTGTAAAACATTTCTCTATGCCACATAGAAGATGAATTACAGCTCTCTACACCAGTGAAGCTATTCAGTGAACAGCAGTGAGGCTTTCATGTACGTCTTTCAGAATGGGATGTTGTCGAACAGTTTTCGGTGAAGTTTCACAGCAGGTTCTACATGAGAAATGGAAGACAAAAGTGCAAACTTTTTCAGTGTCAAATGGCATCTTTTGACTTGTGTATATGTTCGTGTGCATCCTCAGATTTAGTCACAGCGATACATCACCTATAATATATTCAGTGTCGTCAGTTTCGTCCATGAAGCATCGCTCCTTTATACATCCATTCTTTCTAACATATGGAACAATCAGCAGCAATTTCAATAGGACCAGAAAGGAAGAAAGAAAGAAAAACATTCTATGGAAATCTCAGCACATACAGTACATGCCATTTAATACATATATTTTTGCTTATAAGTGGTCATTTTAAGTTGTCCTGTGAAAATGTAAATTTATTGTATCTGGACTCTTATATAGAGCTAATATATCCTGACAACATTCATTCATTCATTCATTTAATTGTTTGTTCATTCGGTTGTTCATTTGTTTGCTAAGCTGATGATTATGATTATTATTTGACTGTTAGAATAATTTCTATATATGATGTATACTCACTATATTATGAGATTATTTAAATGACGTATAACAGACTTAAGATTCTGCTGACCTTTAGCAGGGTGGACCTGAGGATCTTCAGTAAGTTCTCCCCCCACACGTCCAGCACCCCCACCCTCAGTTAACACTGATCTTTTTAGCACAGTTGTAAGACTGTGTATGATTGAGTACCGTGCAGTGGACCAGCATGCTACCCGCCTCGTGACCTTTAATATGCAAATTCACATCAAAATATTTGATAAAGGAGGTAATGTTGTTTTTTCCCCCATCGCTTCAAAATTTTACAACCACTGCACACACCCTTTTCTTAACTGTCTTGTTCCAAAGAAATGTTAGTAGCTGCTAGGTAACCTGTGTTGTGTTCTTTTGGATTCTTATAGTGTTTTAGCTGATGAAGCTGTGACTGAGTACCAAGGGATTTATTTGAGCAATGCTGAGGGCACCGTGGGAAAGCTTCGCCAGAAAGCTCTATCCTTACACAGGAAACAGTGGGGATTTACGTCAAGGAAGCGAGCTCACACCTGCATTTTTTTGTTTGTTTTTCTTTTCCGTATTTTTAAATGAAAGGTTGAAAGTGTCATGGCCTCATGTGCAAATGCAGGAGCTGCAGCCACCCTGATTAGCAACAGCTGCTCAGCTTACGCAAACTCACCTGCCCTCGTGCGAGGTGCTTTTGGCTCATGCAATGTACTGAGTGGTTCTCTCTTGTCTCTAGTGGTACCGTGACCTGCCCATCCCTCTCCGATGCAGCCCTGCCAACTCCTGCCAAGTCCTGCTTGCACGCTGACTCCCCCGCTGTACTTATTTTTCATTCCTCATGTCTTCACAGGCCTAATTCCTCAGGCTAACGACTTTGCTGGCTCTGTCACCCCAACCATGGTGACCCGCACGCCGATTCCACGTCTCTCAGCATTGGTTCCTAATAAACCGCTGCGTTCTGCATTTGGTTCCCCGAGTCAGAGATGTTCATTAATTTTTTTTTATAAATAAATAAGACAACTCTTCTGAAATCTTAAATGCGAAACATACAAGAAATTATCCAAGATAATGGTGCATAACGGTGGTATTTACAACAAGGCGACAACAACAATAATAATAATTATTATAATAATTATAATTACGTTTTATTCTTATTATTTGTTTATCTGCTTGTTTGTCGAATCCTGAAAATGGTAACGATGTAGTTCTGTCATCTTCCAGCACTATGGCGCAGAGTTCACATCCCACCCTGTATAGAGCATCTACACCTTAGCTTTCCCTTCCGTCGTCCACAACATGCGGCCCGAGACGGCTGAAGTTTCAACAGGCTCCCCAACACCTAGGGTCTAACGAAAGCTTAGAAGATACCAAACTATGTTTTAATCAGAATCAGCCATGTCAGATGTTGAACTGATGCAGATTTATTCTGGATATATGTATCTTCCATTAGGTGGAACTACTGACGTCCAGAAATAGGTTTGAATCCTGGTAGCTGGCAAACTGATGTTGCTGTTGGGTCCCTGAGGATGTACCCTAACCCCCAAAGCTGTGTGTGTGTGTGAATGTCTGTATATATATATATATATATATATGTGTGTGTGTGTGTGTGTATGGTACGTATGCATGCGCGTGTGTGTTTGTGTGAATGTATGTATTATGTTGTAGATTCCAAGCGTCCCCTCAATGTGATAAAACCTGTTATTTTATAAAAATGTCAAGTCTTGTATTTGGTTTGGTTACTTATGGTTAAGGTTAGGGCTGGATAGGGGTTAAGGTCGTCATGTTGGGATTAGGGTTTTACCCATATAAATGAATGGAGAGTCCCCACAAAGATATGAGTACAGGTCTGTGTGTGCGCGTGTGTGCGCGTGTGTGTGCGTGTGTGTGCGTGTGGTGCATAATTACAGGCGTACAATGCGAACCACAGCTCAAGCAGAATTCTTAACGACGCATGTTATATGAACACATCTATCTGCCCACTCTTCTGCAGGATGGATGGACCACTTGAGTGTGGTGATGAAATAAATTTCAGAAATGAAGAAGCAGACGCTGTCACTTGTCCCTGAGGGGTAAACACTGCATTTTACACCAAACGGGCAGAAAGACAGCTGCCAAAAGGTTTTTCTTTGTTTTTAATTAACAGAATGTCTGTTTCCTGCCATGAAGACTTTGGTGGAGTGTGCCCATTACAGTCATTCTGTTTGTTAACATTTTCTGCCTCCATAATGGCATTTTAATATTAAATTCTGCGAATGAACAGCCCACAGTTGAAACTTTACTGACCAGAAGCATTGTTCCCTGCAGGCAAACAGACATAAAATACTGAGAATGCCAATCAGTATTATTATTATCATCTTTTTATAATAATGCAGTGTAGCGCATTACATGGGGAACCTGAACATTTATTATGGAAAATAAACACTAACATTTCTGGGACTTAAATTTAATTTCAGAATAGCTTGTTTGTACTGCACACCACCCATTGGTACATTCAGTGCTTGTATATTAATGAAATGCCTAAATGAAAGTGTGGTTCAAATTTTTATCTGCCAAGGAACTTGAATGGCCCTATGTCATATATATATATATATATATATATATATATATATATATTTAAATAACCTGGGGGAATGTTCCAGGGAATGTCCTGTGTCACATCGACATTCCAACAACTCCAGGTTGTCATGTAGGGGGTATATTCTAAAATACATTGCTAAATTTACTC
Source organism: Isichthys henryi (assembly GCA_026776945.1). Taxonomy (NCBI): domain Eukaryota; kingdom Metazoa; phylum Chordata; class Actinopteri; order Osteoglossiformes; family Mormyridae; genus Isichthys; species Isichthys henryi. The sequence goes on from JAODJX010000015.1 coordinate 2,855,449, forward strand.
AAATCTCTTTGGACCGTGCCCCTGCCTTCGCCCCTAGTCCAATCCGCTCGTGGGAGTTTTACTTACACAAAAATGGTCTGTGGGCAGAATGAAAAATAATTGGTTCTGAGAGGGAACCAATCAGATTGTAGAGGAGGCGGGTCCAAGCAACTAGAGGAGGTGGGGAAAAGGCATCTGATAAGTTGATCCCACTTCCTCTAGTTTCTTCTCTCATAACCAATCATTTTTAGTTCTGTCCTCAGAACATTTTTCTGTAAGTAAAACTGCCATGGGCTTCCAATCTGACCTCATTTCCTTTACCCTATTGTTGCATGACAGCTGTTATGACAGGAAATGAATCCCATTGGTCCATACAGTGTTGCTTTTTGAGGCATGCAGATCAAAGCCAAATGTCGAGATTGGGGCGGAGTTTTAGGCTTGAGCTGCACAACCTCAATCTGACTTCGCTTGACGTAAATTCTGCTTGCATTCTTGAAATTCTTGAAATATCCAACAAATTCCAAGCAGTCTAACGTCTTACTGACTTACACAGATTGGATAGGTTCTCATAGCTTGTGGGAAACGTATATATCAAAGGAATAATTTAACATATGCCTTGATAATAGTTTCCTTACACATAACAAGTTAAATCAATTAATTACCATGCCAGAGGTCAGATGAAAGCATTCTTTATGGAAATTAGCAGAAAGCAAGACCAAAAGATATCTTACTGTGGAAATACTAAATTCTAAGCTTTTAAGTCAAGAATGTCAGACTGCATTTCCTCTCTGTGACGGATGACCTCACTGATATTCCTCCCAACATCAACACTCTCTAGTCACGTTGCTTCTGCTGTCACAGCGAATTACTTTATTACTGTCATTTCAACTAGGCTTATTAAAAAAAAAAAGAAATCAAACTGAAATTAAGTATACTTAAGGACCATCTGTTAGCTGAGACTGTCGATTCAGACGGTGTGCCAACACACGTCTTTGGTAAACAATGCCACATACGTTCCAAATTTTGCATATAGCAAAGTTGTTTTTAGTGATATAAGTGACGGCTCAATGTTTCAAATCTTTGACAACTGGAGACAGTGCTTCCTTGCAGAAGAATATAGATATACACAATTGGATAATATAGAATATAAAATTGTGCTTGGCATAACTGTATAAATGATCAAATTGCATTGGAGCTTCCATGAAAAACGAATGTGCTTTTCGTCCCATTTGACACCCCATACGACAAATGCATGCACTAAATAATCAGTTACATAAGGCTGCCTCTGTCTCCATTTTACTCTGACATTTATTTTACTCTAAAATAGTATTTCTATTAGCCCTGCGTACTTGTAAAGGCCAGTGTGGCAAGTCATAGAAGGGTACCAAAAATGTAAAACAAAAAAGAGGTAGCAAACCTTCACACCACCAAGTAAGCAAAGGTTAATTGTTTCCATTTTTGCAATATAGGCATTACATGAAGAGATTTAAATTACTGTCTGAATGCTAACCAATTAAAAGTGATATTTCAGGGAGATAGCATGCAGGTTTAGCTCAGCGGCCATTTTGGCTTTCGGCTGCTCGTGCCACTGGGGGGGAGCTGGTTTTTTGGAAGGCATGTGCATTCTTAGAATCATATGTTACCGGCGATTTGGAGAGACCATTTAGCCTTCGGACTGTACAAGGAGATGCTGCAAATTCATACACAGCAGAGATGAGATTCAAACCGCCCCCCCAGGTCTGTGGCGCCACCCACTGAGCCGCCGTGAGCGATAACAGAGAAAAGGCGTAGAGGTGCTACAATGCGTGATTGATGCTAGACTCCCAGCAAAAGTGTTTAGCATCTCTCATGCATTAAAGGATATTTTCGGTACCTTGATCCGCTTCTAATTGACATTTTCTGGACAAATAGCACCATTAATAAACTTTAGTCCGATAAAATAGCATCTTGATTCTTTTTTATAATAATACAAAGTTGTTGTAAACATCACTTAAAACACAAACTGTTGTGGCTTTTCCACATCTTTTATTTTCGCTCTAAACCTTAGCATGACCTTGGCATAAGCTTTGGCTTTTGCGTCAACCATCTGTGAATAGTAAAAACCTGAAAATAGACTCAGACACTTGAATTTACATTGTAAATGTTACTTGGGGTGGGAAGACTTGCCAAAAGTAATGTTTTATCGTGACTTTTTAATATTTTTTTTTTGAAGACATAAACTTGCGTGACCTTGGCTGAGGTCGGACTTTTAGCCTTAGTTGAAAACAACAAAAAAAAAAGGCATACATACTGTATTCCTACAATGATGCATTATCATAAAATTAACATATGGAAAACTAAGGAATGCAAAGAAATTTAACCATTTAGTTTAACTGTAATTCAACTCCTGCTAACTGTAAATGATTAGGATGCAGCATATTGAATATGACTGCCAGGACAATGTTTAATAGAATTTCCAAATATCTTTTCTCTGAAGCATCCAGCCTCCCATTCAGTACAGTATATCCAGTCTTATCTCTTGCCAGTTTCATCGCATTCTTCAGGCTGTCAGGAGATGATTTTGGCACGAGGCTCCCACACAATCCAACGACTGCTTCAAACCCCGTCGTGTCTACAGCACCTCACAGATCTGTGAGTTCATTCGGAGTTTAAACTTTTCAAATGCACATTTTAGAAATGATATCTTACCAAAAGCATCAGGGTAAAATGTATCGGTCCCAAGGGCTGTAAGATAAGAATTATTTTTTTTAAACTTTACACATGTAGATAAGAGATTTCATAAAGAGTACTCCTCCCCACCTTACCAGTTCTGTGTTATTTCGCTAAAGATAAGAAATCCACAAGTCAACACGTCTTTCACTCCTAAAACTTTGATGAAACAAAGATTCCCCATTGTGTTGAAAACATTTAGTATGAAAACACTGGTTGAGGGTTAAAACAATAAAAAAATATTTTTAAATTGGCTGTTCAAATGTATAAATGGTCCTTTTTCCGTTTAGTAGGTAAACTTAGGCGGGCTAATTTAGAAACGATTTGCCTATGTTTTTGTGAAGTTCAGGTAATCAAAGTGCCCAGCGTTCATGGTGATGCGCTTGTGACGAATCACTCCTGACATGTGAGAGTACTGCTCTTAGAACATTTTTTTTTCAGGTGTCTCTTACCACTTGTTCTCAGTTGAACTTGCTTACATGTGTAGTGCTAGTCGATTTTTTTTTAAGTGTCTGTTGTGTAACAGACCATGTCGTTCTGCTGGTCAGTTTCAATATTTGCTGATGCCGCACATTAATCCGCCCCATGTTTGGCTATTTCTAGGGTGGGGGCTGCTCAGATTGGTTGGCTGACGAGTGATTAATTGCAGGTATGCGGGGCAAAACTTGTGGTGGCCAGTGGTTAGGCAAGTGTGTTTGAGATTGAAAGGTTGCTGGGTTGAATCCCTGACCAACAAGGTACCACTCAATTCCCCGAGCACAGTACTGCCCCCACACCCTGCTCCCTGGGCGCTAAACAATAACTACACACTGCTACGTCATATATGGGTTAAATGCAGAGGGCACATATTGTTTTGTCTCCAATTAATCAGAGTTTGGACACTGGTCATTTCAGTATTGCGATTCCTAAAAATCACATCAGAACTGTTGTTGGTTTTTGTTCTAATATTTAAATCTATAAGATATACTGCAAGATCCATTCTGTTGACAGCTGTGTTCTCTGGTTTAATACCATTCATCAATGACAAAACAGCAGAGATACATTGAGGCACCCATGACAGGGGGCCCTAAAAATTTGGAACAAATTTGGATTGTTCTGGCTCGGGGAGCCAGCGTGGTTTGCTTTCGTAAGGCCCAAATTCTCTAGCAGTGACCTTGGATTCAGCCACTCTACAAGCACATTATGCCGTCACAGCGTGTTTGAAAAATGTATGGAAAACACAGAGGGATGTAGACGGGAGGAGCTGACAGCCCCCCCCCCCACCCCACCCATAATATATACTCACTGACTCATGGCAAAATACACTGACAGTATAAAACATTGGGAATGTCGTCATTTCAGATTGAATTAGACCCTGCAGGTGTTTCCAGGTGAAAGTTGTGATCTGCAATTGATTTTACCTGCTGAGTTCACCTTATTCAGTATGGATGAAGGAGAAGACAGGGGTCAGAGAAGAAGTTTTAATGCTCGAGACGACTGAGATATGAACTGCATATATGAGGGAGAACAGATTCGAATCTGGTGTTGAATCTGGATCCAAACACCTTGCGGAGCTCGTGGCCTGATGGGCTGAGGATCTTATAGTGCATGTATAGGATGTAAAATGTATATTGTTGTTACACACTATGGGTGCTGTGTGTTTATTTTTCTTTCTTTTCTCTATCTTTCTCCTTGTTAATTTCCTTTCCCCACTACACTGTCTTCCCTACAGACGGCATGTGCCGATTGGTCCACTACACTGTCTTCCCTGCAGACGGCATGTGCCGATTGGTCCACTCCACTGTCTGCCCTGCAGACGGCATGTGCCGATTGGTCCACTACA
>JAODJX010000015.1:2890179-2902784 GCA_026776945.1 Isichthys henryi
GCTAGTCGGGCTATCATATACGTCCTTATGCTCGTTGGGCTATCATATACGTCCTTATGGTCATCGGATTATCATATGCGTCCTTATGCTCGTCGGGCTATCATATACGTCCTTATGCTAATCGGAGTATCATATACGTCCTTATCCTAATCGGAATATCATATACCTCCTTATGCTAATCGGAGTATCATATACCTCCTTATGCTAATCGGAGTATCATATACCTCCTTATCCTAATCGGAGTATCATATACCTCCTTATGCTCATCGGAGTATCATATACCTCCTTATGCTAATCGGAGTATCATATACCTCCTTATGCTAATCGGAGTATCATATACGTCCTTATGCTAATCGGAGTATTATACACGTCCTTCTGCATTAAGACAGATGAGGTGACTCAGGGCCTTTTTAATGTAATGCTCTACTCCATTCAAATGGGGGTCGTACTTCATGCAGCCCGGCTACCAAACCTTACAAAGACGCACGTTACATTTACATTAATCCTTTATCCATTAGATCCAATCTCACAGTCGCCTCTCGAGACGACAGATCAGGCGGCCTCTGTTCAGTGACCGGCTCTGTTTTGTGGCCCGAATCGAAGGCGATTACATTGTTAATTAGTAATCTACGTTATTTCAGAAGTTTCACAGGCAAAATGAATTGGTGCCCCGTGCTGTGAGCCTGAGCAGCAAGCTAACACAAGCATGCATACACAATCACATTTACACACATGCACCATTCATACAAGAGATAAAAGAAATTCAAGATTTTCACAATTTTTATGTATTGATTGCATTCATAGATATTTAAGAAAATGAGTTTCCCCTTATAGGCATGGTTAAAATGTCCCCAGAAGGTCAAAATAACAAAAATTTGGTGTAATATATACACGACCACACACACAAACACTCATGCACAGAGATACACACACTTATAGATTTTCAGTCTTGCTCTTAGTTTGAATGCTTTAGACAAATATTTTATATATATATATATATATATATATCTGCGATGGGCTGGCCCCCCATCCTGGGTTGTTCCCTGCCTCGTGCCCATTGCTTCCGGGATAGGCTCCGGACCCCCCGCGACCCAGTAAGGATAATCGGTTTGGAAAATGGATGGATGGATATATATATATAAAAACTGAAAGCTAAAATAGGTTGTAATATGATACAGACGCTCCTCTATTGACGAATGAGATACGTTCCGAACGGCCGTTGATAACTTGAAATGTTCGTAAGTCGTTATTCAACATAATTTTAAGGGTTTACGCAAATAGCGGGAGTAGCGGCCGGAAGTCGTACTGGGCGGAATTACTGCGCAGAAAAGAAAAATGATGTTGCGGACAGGAAACCGGAGCCCAAGGAACACAGTTTGCACTTGAAGTCCTCTTCATTCCTTTGTCAGAAAGTTCGTAAGTTGAAAGTCCGTAAGTAGAGGAGCGTCTTTATATATTGCGTAATTCTGTGTATTCATTATTATTATTATTATTAGTGGTAGTAGTATAATTATAATAATAATTATTATTATTATAAGTAATAAAAATAATTATAAAAATACGATGATTAGGATCAAAAGCAGATGAGCAGAGATACATGCATCTCCAGTGACCACTTATCCAGTTTGGGCCGTATTGATCTGCATACCGACCTCAGGACCACAAAGCATCAGCCATCCGGCACGTTGCTTCAGACACCAGTTCATCCCGTTATTGACACTGATGTTATTTATTACAGCCGTCTGACGGATTTATGTCCCTCGGAATCACAAGTGTTAGAGTTCAAGCTCCCAGTTTTTCCTTCATTGCAGTTTGATTAACCCCCGATAATAAGGATCCCGGTTAAAATGCGTCTGATTTTATGCTTCCAATACAACAGAGAGGTTAGCAGGGTGCCGCAACAGAGAAATCAATCACATCAAAGATACACTGTAAAATGTCCTTCCCATGATTCACCTCCGGTACACTGCCTCAGTGATACAATCATCCCTGACACAAATCACTTCTGCTCCTGAAATTCTGAAATACTCAGTACTAAATAATTCCAGCTTCTAAATGTATCTTTTAATGACAAATTAAAATATTATAAAATATTATTGCATTCATTCAAATTGCTAAATGCCCCACACTGCATCGACATCTGTGATCGGCACATCCGAAGAAAATTACAAAAAGTATCGTCTACTTCTAATGTAATTTTTGAAAGTTCATTGCCACAAATATGCGATGCCCTCTTTCCTGTAGTGTCCTCTTTTTGCGATACACTAAAATGTATTCATGGAAAATAAGAAGATTTTTCATAAACCGAAACATTTCCCTATATTATGCTACCACTGCCTGGTTTTTATTAGACTTACATACCCTATAGTACTTTATGTTTTTGATGTTAAAATATTAAACAATGCTGCTGTAGTTTTATTGGGATATGCATTCTTAATCTTAGCCTTAATCTGGGTCTCCCTTACAGACATACACAGGGCCATCAGAAAAATACAAAGCCGGAATTCTTTTGACTGCGCTGACAGCTATGTGCAGATGTACTCGGAAATGTCGATAATGGTGTTGAAGTAAAACAAACAAATAAATAAAATACTGCTGGCTGGACCATTTAAAGTAGATTGGAATTCTGAACTTTACAGAAATATATTCATGTGTTTTAAACAAAGCCTTCTTTGACACCAGCATTATTTACACCTTTAATATGAAAAAATAATGAATATAAATAAATAGGGATCTTTCATGGAAAAGAAAGAAAGAGGTTCTTTATGCTGCCGAAGAGTAACAGCTTTCATCTTGTAGTCTGACAGTCCCATATGTTCTTTTTAATTCAATTTATTTTTTTTAAAATGAGGCTACATTTACCTTATAAATAGGTTAGACTTCCCTTTCTCCCTCCGCCTTACTTCGCTGGCTTTGTAGATTGATAATTTCTCCATCCGTGGTGTTTCTGATTTGCGTACAATGTATTCCGCTCCTTTAGAATAAACCCTGACCTTGTTCTGAAAGTGTGGCACCATATGCGATAAATGGGAGGTTATTAAGTAACGACGATTGTTTAGGTTTTTTACTCAGCAATAATGATTACACCTAGCGTAGTCCTCGAAGTTGGAGTTGAAATGTTGAAAGTGAATGGGAAAGTAAAATGTAAATATATATACTTTCTAGAGCGAGATTAATTGTTTTTCCTTGACGGAAGATAGTGTTTCCTTAGAGACATATATTTGTTAAAATTTTCTATATATGTAGAAGTTTCCTTGGGTCATATGAACTGTAGGAACCTAAGAGTGTTAAGGAGACATATGGCTGATTCAGCCAGATTAAAGCATCTCCAGTCTGTTAAAAGGGTCCATGTAAGGTCACATCCTGACTAAGTCACAGTTCTGAGGTTCTAAGCCTGATTATAGGCATCCATCACATTGCAGGGCACCATTGCTGTCATCGCTAGCTAAGTCCAAACTGCTTTTCAAAGGGAAATTTTGTGCCAATGGCTAGTCTGAGATTCTGAAACCTTATTTCCACCATAAAACGTCCCCTTTTTCCCATCAGTGCCATGGAAAGTTGTGATTATATTATACACAGAATCATTGTTATTATTGTTACAATTGTTATTAATGTTATTAAAGTCGTCGTTATATGAGAATAATGCTAAATTAGTGGGTGACTGTGCATACATTGCAATTAAAATACTAAAAACACTAATTTCTCTTCTTGGTAAATGACTTAAAATTCCCCCAATTGGGGGAGGGAGGGGTTGCTATCCAAAGCAGCTCGAGGTGGGGGTAAAGCCAGTTGCAGGGTAGACTCACACTGACGATAACTTGAGCTAGCATTCCACATAGCTACCCTCATTAAGCTCTGTTTTATTTGAAAGGTGCGTTCAGCATTTTGAGCTTCAGTTGAGATTCAAATAAAAGAGGCTTTGAAGAATTTCTGTACGCTGGAGGTCTGGGTTTCTCTGGTGGGGAGCAACAAATGTCATGGTTTTCTGACTCACAGATTGAATGACTTGAATCTGTCAATAAGCATTTTTTAGTCATTTTAATATGAGACTGACTTCGCAACACAAGCTTGGACTGTATTTAAACTGCAGCTAGGGTCTACAAAGATGGCAAAATCACAGATGAAATATCTTACTACTAGTCAACACCAGTCCTTTTTTAACACATCTTCAGTGTTTCTGATATTATGGTTACAATAAATATTAACTCACGTGTGACCCTTACCACCTTTGTCACAAATTTGCAGATAAGTGATGAAAACATGTATGAAATCTTGTAAGAAAAATATCAAACAGAGTGAAAAAAATGCCAAATAACTTAAAGCAGTGTGCCTCCACTTTCATTATATTCAAATTCCAATTATATTAAATAACTGAAAGCATTTGTTGCAATTATAATACTAAATGCTAAGTATGAAACCAAAAAGTGAATAGTAATAATTATGTTGACATGTATGCATACTATAGAGTACTATAATTCTCTAATTAGAGAGACATCGCTAATTCCCTGTAACACACTAATACTACTACATACTAGTACTTTTTATACAATATAACTGGCACGAATATCAAATCTGTAATTATGTTCAATGCACAACCCTCAACATTTCATTGATGGTTGGTATGTTGGGAAACGAGAAGCTAAACACATTCGTTTACGTTCGCCTAATTGCCTTAATTGACTTTGAAGCCCATCACTTTATATGGGTGAATTCTGATTTCCTTTCCTTGCCTGAGTTCAGAAGTGCTATTTGTTAAGTGATTTTGTTTTCCTTTCAGTACCCACATAAATCTGTTTTGACACAGGCTTAGTGGTTGTAATCCAATTATTCCCATCTGATTTGAGCCGGAGCATTGCATTGTGCACATAATGGTTACAATGTTTTCATTCTTCCTTCCTTTTAACGAATTCAGATTTGTTGGGAAGACGTGAAGGTCTATGAATATATAAACTAACATTACAGCCTGCACAACGTTGTCGGCAAACATATTTCAGACTGATAGAATAAAGTGGATCAGCGGTATGCCAGTTGGCTTCAACTTTGGCTGAACTGTATATATAAATGGCCAAGTCCGGTACAGTAGATGCTGAATAGGTTCCCACAGAGCAGTTAAGGACAGCAAAGTACATAATACGAAGTAATTACTGAATTGAAGGTTGTCGAACTGCAGGGGAGGTCATGCGTCACGTTTTGAATGAGCATCTACCCAAGAAAAATTTCCTGAAGTACAAATAAAACAAACCAGAATTCCTTGCCATGTTTTCTGAAGTGCCATTTCTGACAGACGTTACTGATTATGGCCGAGTAAAATTTTTAGAGACTGTCCTGCGTTCGATGGTCCTACGTAGTTAAATTAAAATCAAGGAGCTTCTATATGTTGCTATTTCCTTTTTTTCTCTTATGCACCTACTTCTTACATATATAGCTGCAGAATATTAACACTGAACATTAACCATTGACCATATGTCTTTGCAGGTTTCCTACTACACCAATATGACCTGCGACAAAAACCTTAAATCAGCACTTTCTTCAGGTGTGAAATGAACCAGCATGTTGTTGAGCAAAACATTACACATGGTGTCATGGCCAGAATCTTCATAAACGCGGGGGTGGAGCCCAAACAGAGGGTTTGAGTGTTGAGGCCTGTAGGAAACACAGATTGAGACAATAAGATTAATACGGACATGTTGTGACCCCACCTGAATCGATCTCTTCACTCCGCCCACACAGCCCTCGTACCTCTTTGGTTCGGACACTGAGAATCTGCTGTATATAGGCTCTCATAGACTCTTAGTGTTGTAGAAGGCTACAAATGCTTCTACATTTGCCTAAAAGTGTTCTTCCAGGAGTTACGGATGAATTTAATTCAAAAATTGTATAACTGTGATTAAAATAAAGTTAGTTTACTTGGGGAAATCCAGGTTATGCCTGTGATCATAAGGTTGTTGGTTCAAGCCTATATGTTTCACATATCTGTGGGCCCTTGAGCAAGGCCCTTAACCCCCAGCTGCATGGGTGCCCCTGCGGGAGGCTGGCCGTCGCTGCCAAGCTCGCTCTCACCTACATGTGTGTCATGGAGAGCGAGATGAGGCAGGCGAGAAGGGAATTTCCCCTCAGGGATCAATGAAGTGTCATTATTATTTTAAAACCTGAATGAGCAGCAATAACCTGAGCCTTTTGGACCTCTGGACTGGAGTCGATCCCTCGGAGAGAATTCCATGAATCAGGGATGGCACAGTAAGGGAGGCCACCGCCTGCGGAACAGCCAGGGACATGCCTGTGCCACCCAAGCCAGGGACATGCCTGTGCCACCCAAACCAGGGACATGCCTGTGCCACCCAAGCCAGGGACACGCCTGTGCCACCCAAGCCAGGGACATGCCTGTGCCACCCAAGCCAGGGACACGCCTGTGCCACCCAAGCCAGGGACATACCTGTGTCACCCAAGCCAAGGACATGCCTGTGCCACCCAAGCCAGGGACATGCATGTGCCACCCAAGCCAGGGACATACCTGTGCCACCCAAGCCAGGGACATGCCTGTGCCACCCAAGCCAGGGACATGCCTGTGCCACCCAAGCCAAGGCCAGAAATGTGTGACAACATCAGGACGGCCGGAGGATCACAGCATTCCATCGCTAGAAATAAACACCAGAGCAATGTCAAACCTTATAACCTTTATATTATTCTTGTGACACATCTGAAATTGTAGTGGCGTAAAATCTGCATCTCCCTGTTCACGACCCAATATCATCCTTCGCTTCTCTCATCCAGTACTCTTCTTTTTCAATTAGGTATTTTTTAGCATAAAATTAATTGTGCTAATTATAATTTATGACAATGGAACATGGAATGTACCTGAGCTGTTTTCACATTTTTCAAATACCATTCAGTATTTTTGCCATGTGACGTTAATTATGTTAATTAACCATTTTGACATTTTACTCCATATAATTAATAAAAATACTAATATTAGATAGAGCACAATTGAAAAAGTGTAAGTGGCAGGTATGAGCTCATTGAAAAATGTTTTCTTCAGGTTTGTTAAGCATTACCCAATGCAAACTTCTGTACTTTTCATCTGAATAAGGATTTTTTTACATGATAAATTACTATGTAACTTAAAGCCATTCAGGATCGTGCATGAAACATTTCTATACTGGGTCAAAGCATTTTTTTAAGACATAAATTATCACAATTATTTGTCAGAATGTGAAACATGTTGCTTTCAAGAAACGTTTTTCCAGTCCTGCTTAACATTCCGGATAATCTTTTTACACGTTTTTTTTTTTCATTTCCGCAGATAATGAAGCACTTTTTTTTGCTGAAGTTCTCAATATAGAAAATTAAAAAAAAAAAAATGTTGGTGAAAAATGGCCAATCTTGCTCCTTTGACATATTACACCCCAACAGATGGTACATTTGCAGATCATGCCACTTGTCTTTCCTAAGTCCTTTCTGTGTATTAATAGCAAATCAGTCATTGTCTCCGTCTAACTACCATACATATTACCTCAAGTGGGTTGAGACCATTAGCATTATGTTTAATTTTAAAATTTAAGGAGAAATTAATTGTTTTGATCCCTTAAGCTCCAAACTCAGCCCTAGTTTGCAGGCCCGTAAAGAACCAAGTTTGCACTTTATGTGCGTCGGCTGTTCAGAATTATTATGGCTTAATGGCTTTTGCTGAAGCATCGATACGCAGCTGGTGAAATGTGACAAAACGGCAAATGCTTCCGTAAAATCCGGACCAGTGCCTGTGCAGTGGCTCACCTACAAAACTGGTACCTTGAGAAAGACAAGATAAGAACACATGTATTTTTGGCAAATAGAAGGAAGCATAAATTGATATATTGGCAAGTGTGATTTTCTGGAACACAATGTCAAGTCTGCCGTGTCATTAAAGGGAAATGGCTTTAGAAGCGAGTAAATGTGACATTCCTCATATATTGGGTCATTATCCTATCATATGACCTCTACGTTTCCAAAATTCTACAGACATAGTATAATATTTCCCAGGAAGTCCGAGAAGAGCCCATTTTCCTCCCAAACACCCACTGTTAGTATTTTTAAAAGAAGACAAGCGTATTATGGTCTGAGGTTGAAGGACATCTTCCCGGTTCATATGAAGTCAAAAACATATTATTAAGGGCTTATTTCAAATCTAGATGAAACAATGCATATTTTTCATTTGCGGTTTATATTTTGGGATTGTGAGCATGTAAATATATTTTTTCTTCTTTGTTTTTGCAGACAGCACAGAAACTTCAACACTACTCAGCATCTCCTAAACCAGTGTCTCCCAATCTGGTCTTCGGGGACCCACAAATAGTCCACATTTTTGCTCCCCAAAAGTTTCCATTGTTGACTGTCTGGCAGGGAGCTGAGAGGGAGCAAAAAAATGTGGGTCCCTGAGGACCGGATTGGGAGACACTGTCCTAAACCCCTGTACTATAAACTGCCGACCATTTACACACTTAGCACTGTTGCATGATTAACACTGTTTCTTGTTCTCCCCGTGTTGTCATGGGGTTTCCAGTAGATACTCTGGGTCCCTCCCCCCAGACAAAAAACATGCTGAGATTAATTGGAGTCACCAAATTTCCCGTAGGTGTGCTTGTGTGAGTTACTGGTGTGTGAGTGACTGGTGTGTGAGTGACGAGTGTACCCTGCGATGGGTTGGCGCCCCATCCTGGGTTGTTCCCCGCCTTGCACCCGTAGCCTCCGGGACAGGCTTCAGACCTCCCGCGACCTTGAATGGGACAAATGGTTACATAAAATGGATGGATGGAACTGTTCAGTGGTGGTTACTGTCCATCTTACTAACCGCTTCTGTTGTCAATGCTGCCTGATTCTCCTACTGTCTGTTTTCCTATGTTAATGCACTGTTATCTGACACTCGTGAGTAATAAACCCATTGTACTGAACACACATGATGGTGGAAGGGAATCGGAACACAAGCATGCTTTCTGGCTTTATAATCCAGGCAGATAATACATTTGCATGAGTTTCTTCTAATTAAAATATCCGTTAAATATTTGATTTGGTGCTTTCAAATTACTCCTTACATTTATCACACAAATTACGCATGTTAAAAGATTGAGAAATGATTCATTCCCTCTTTAATGAATGGCGGTATATTTCCAAGGTCACGGGTTGTATTTATTTAGCAAGTTGATAGATTTTTCTTACCATTCCCTTCCTCTTCATCATCATAATCAAGATAATAGTAATCATCATCACAGCTAATAATCTCGCTGGTGATGATGTTGTTATTAAAAACACATCATCAGCTAACAAAATTATTTTGTCCATTGTTAAATCAAAATCTTCTATGTATAGTTCTTTCAACTCCAAGGTAATTAAAATTAAATAAGAACTAAACAAAACATTTCACGTAAAAACATCTACTGCCAGTGGAATGTTCTGTGACTGATGTTTAATAAGAAAATTATAAATGTGCAAGTTCCCATGATATATGTCACTTTGGGCAAAAGCGTCTCAGGAAAAAAAAAAAAGAGATAAATTTTCCGTGATTTTACATCGTCTTTGCTTTTCCATCAATGTTAAATCTGTCTACTGCCTCCTTCAGGCGTGCATTACCGTAACGTTTATTTGAAAGACTTCTGAGGTCAACATATATGGCACATACAAGACAGCTAACAGCAGCAGGGCGAGCATTAAATAAGCCCGCTCGCGGTTGACGGGGCCGTGAGGCTTTCTAATGTGACCGAACTGTAGCGATGACCTTTGGGGCGCTATGCATCTAGCCAGAAGTGTAAATTGGCTCGTAATGTGAAAGGGGCATGAAATGTTCCTGTGATTTCAGCTACTCTGCATCGTGCGTCGTGGTTCCACTGGAAGCACATTAAAATCCACCCGGGAGCCTGGCAGTTTGCTATTTTTGTTTTCTTGGGATGCACTTACGGGGCGGCCAGCTAGACATGGAAATGTTACAGGAATGAGGTGAAGCAAGACAGAGTGTGTGAGGAGTCCGCCGCCATCTGCATCGGGGCAGGACGATAAAAACTTCGGGATGATGCCATTAATACGCTGTAAATAACAAGGCCCTGAGTGGAAGAGAACAAGTGCCTTAAATGCCGTAGAAGTCAGCCTTAGAAATCAGGTCCGAATGTTACCATATGCATTTAAATCTAATCTTTGGTAAACTCTCTTTGCGGCACATTTAACCAGACTATTAATGGCACGCCACATTAGTGGTTGTTCGCAAAATTAACAACAAAATAATCATAAAGTTATAAAATGATTTAATTATGAAAAACTAAAATATAGCAACATGAATTATTGGTTTGTTGAATAGTTTAGAAGCACTTTAGAATGCAGTTTTAAAAATTAGTTAATCGTAGCCCTTTTTTTTTCCTGTGAATTTCTTCCTCAACGGAGTAGTTTGAAGATGTCCTTTGGTTTGACTTTGTGGACAACTTCCAAGAGGATTGTGCAATGCTGCAGCAAAGCAACTGTTATTATTTTATCCAGTTTTTACCCCATAGGAGTGAAAGAGTCAGCATTTCAGGTCTTAGGTGTCAATGTCTCATGACACTTGTTTAATAGGGAAAGCCTGGGGGAATTCTTTTAAACCGTTCTAGAATCCTTACGACTGACATTGGCCCTGATTTCGTTCTCCTAGTTCCCTCTGAGTCTCCTCAGGTATATTTGGGCTCACCACATATTTATGAAATCCTGTGTGTGTCACCAGTGTGCATTTCATCAACATAAAATGCAGTCGGTGTAGACAACCATTAAACGTCCTAAATTTCTAAATATCAGGGTGTACTACTTTGTACATGCTTTGTAAGCTAAAAGCATTTAATCTGACCTTGAAGGTGTTTAGCACTGTACCAAGACTCAATAACAGCTTCCCCCTAAAAAGGACTGCAATTTAAAAAAAAAAAGAAATATTTGAAATAAAAACTGTAGGTTTATGTTCTGCTGTTCCGATTGTATCCTAGTATTTGCTTCTTTAACATTTATTAGGCTAAATATAAAGTTCTTTTAGATTCAGAGCATGTTTGCGTTCTCATTACAGTAAACTGCTGGCAGTGTAATAAAAAGCTACCTGTAAAGCTGACTCAGCTACGCACGAAAGCCAAGCGCCCTAAAGATAAACAAGTTTTAAGACAGAACTGTTTCACCAGTACAGCAACAAAAAGCCCTTTTTCAAGCGCCACAATCATAATTCTGTCTCTCTCTAAAGATATCGTAAATATTACTTAAATATTACTTAAATTTTTTTATGAAGCCAAATGTTAAAAAAGTCACTTGTCTCTCACCTTAGCAACACAATTTTGGTTTAAAATTTACCAACAACCAATATTAAATAAGACGTGGAAGTGACACGCGACTCAGCGGCTTAGAACATTGTGCCTGCGATCGGGGTGTCGTGAGATCAAATCCCTGATCGCTAAAGTGATTTCAGTACTGGGTCACTGAGTGTGGCACATAAGCCCCCAATTACTCCGGGGACTGTCTAAGTCTGCTTCCTCAAAAACAAAAGTATGTTACTTTGGATAAAAGTGTCTGCTAAATGGATAAAATGGAAAATCTGGGGGGGGTGTGTTTTTCTGTGATCTGAGAGTGGAGGTTGTAGGAGGGTAGTATTCTTTTCATCATCAGTCCCTAAAGAAACACCTAAACAGTTATACACTTGACAGTCACATGAGCTGCTGAGAATATTCACAATGTGCCATGTGAAGAAAAAAAGAAATGGAGTATCTGTAGTGGAATTAAGTGCTGGAGCATGATTACCTTGCTGGCGCCTCCCACAGGTCCCCCACGGAAACGGCAGTGTGCCGGAGGCTGGGCCTAGGCTTGTCTCCATCACTCTCCCCATCCGCACAGCAAGGGGACAGCTGGGGGGGGGGGGCTGGGGACACACAGCAGTATTGCTCGGATGAATACATTACATACACGCATGATGTAATTTTGTGCAACAGATACAAAACCAATTAGCAGGTGTGTCATGTTCTTTCATGCCAGGGTGCCGTAATGCTTTCTGAATCAGCCGTCACTGGACGTGGGCCTGGGGAGGCATATTAATGAAAATAGAGCATATTTATTATTGGGACATTGTTTGCATGCGTCTCCGTTACTGACGTGTGTGTTTCTGTAATACAGTAAGTAAGGAAAGGAGCGAGATGCCTTATCAGCAGAAACTTAACATGAGATCTGAGTAAGCGTCTCATTACTGTGCTGTTATTCCAAGGGTTAATGTCACTCGAAGGCTTATTGGTGAAAGGGGACTCAGTCGTGCCGGTCCTGTCATCATAACATATGCAGAATTGATGGCATGACTAACGACACCTTACCAATGCAGTCTTCAGAGTCAGTCAGAAAGGTAAATACTGGCCAGATACATTAAACATACAAGTAATTTGTCTTTGGGGCATGACGTACTGTAACATAGAAGATGCAAGAATATTTGCAAGCACGTACACAAGAAAATTCAGTTAATTTTCACATTAGACAGTTTACCTAGGCCTGCGGACAGAAGAAGAATGGAATGGAATAAAGGGTGATAGATAGATAGATAGATAGATAGATAGATAGATAGATAGATAGATAGATAGATAGATAGATAGATAGATAGA
>JAODJX010000015.1:2902884-2928212 GCA_026776945.1 Isichthys henryi
ATAGATAGATAGATAGATAGATAGATAGATAGATAGATAGATAGATAGATAGATAGATAGATAGATAGATAGATACAACCGACTACATCAGGGCATTGGTGTGCCATTTGCACAAGGAAGTGTGGCAGAGGAGTCTGAATAACAAAAACGTTCAGCTATCGATGGACGTCACACAGTCGAGCTATCCCACGAGTGGCCAGGTCTCCCCCATGTCCGCTTGCTTCCTGACTTCACCGGATCTCCCGCTGAGTGTGTTTAACAAGGCAACCTGACTTGAGTCGGGGCAATCCGCTTAATCTGCCGTGGCGATCTATCGCTGACTCCATCACTGACACCGCACTGCACGGAATCGCGGTAACGTTTGTCTGTGGGGGAAGCAGGCCAATGGTACAAGGCATCATTAAGCATTTCGCAAAATCGATGTAACATAACAATAGATTAATTATGTGGCATTCTCACAATTCAGCTACCGTGTCTTAGCTGCGCCCAATCATGTCTCACTCGCACACTTTGATAATAAGATTATACCCCAAGTAATTCCAAAGATATTGTTACTTGCGTCTTATCTCGTTGTTTTATTTTGGTTAATACCTGTTGTCCTGAGCTGTTATTTAACACAGCTACGCAGGGGTCACGGAGAGGTGGGGGGGGGGGTGAGCTTTTCATGCCTACGTTGGCGTAGACGTTCCAGAGTCTCAAGCAGTTTTTAATTGGCTCCTGTGGGACTCGGTTGCAGCAGGGGCACCCCGAGTCACGTGAAGGCTGTTTTGATCAACACCACGACCGCCCTGTCGCTGATGCAAGACATCGTAAAAGTGAGCACGGATTAATTTCCCATCCTTAACATCTGCAGGTAGTGCTCGTTTTCCGATAAAGTAAGGTGAAGTTTCCGTTTGACAGGGTCTAATATGCCGGTGACATTATTAGTGGGTGTTATTACGGGACGTGGCCTGGTCTTCCACATGCTATGCGATGGTCTCAGGATGCCGGGCTGAACACTTGTTGCACTGGATCTCATCATGTTCTCCCACGATAAGGGTGACTAAAAAAGAAATATCAATAGCAGCTCACTAGTAGATGAGGTCTATGATCATAGAGGAACTGAACATCGGTGTTACTGAGTATAAGTGACTAGGCATGACATCATGACTTCATGACATCATGACATTATGATGGAAGCTATAATGATATAAATACGGAACAATCTTGATTACAATAAAATGATTACATCAATGATTTAATATAATTAACAAAAGACTGTTTGAGGGTTGTCACTGGTACGTCAACATGTGATTAAAAACACATCCATGAATGAATGAACGCAATGATATGTCATAGTAATTCATAAATTTTATGGCTTCTATTTATATTTTGCCTTATAGTTATGATCATAATCAACACCGAGAACCTTTTGAACATATGGTTACAACAGCTGAAGAACGCTGTTTTGCCACAAATGTGGAATGTAATTACTGCCACTGGTACTACTGGGCTAAGAATACAATTAGCTATGCTTCCTTTGTGAAATTAATGGCATTGAAAAACAGTTGAGTTGTTTTTTTTTTAATCACACATTTGCATTAACTGCTTTATGGAAATGTAATTATAAAAGAAAAATCACATAACATTTCAAGAACAATAAACTTTGTATTTCGTGCCTCTAGTTTAAATTAATCTCTGTGTGCTCCGTCTCCAACAAAGGGCCAGTGTTAATATCTCCTTTTTGTCTGGTCTACTTTGTCATGTAATCGTTTAGCCTTTCAAAATGTTTTTTAAGTATGTGTTTCAAGCAGAAAAAGCTCTTTCAAAATTACGCAATGGCTCCCGCATATCAGAATTCCCTCAGCGGCGGGTGGGATCTTTTGTTTGGACTGGCAGATTGTGGAGTCAAAACAAAACGGACAAAAAAATGTTAGGGTGACCACCGATGCCCTGAGTAAGATAGTGCTGAGGAAGTCAGTGTGCTAATGAAACTAATTAAACCCCAACAGCTGCAGCACTCTGAGGGCACTTTGAACCACGGGGGAGCAGGCGATGTCTGGGCAGCAGAATCCCAAAGATGCATGTGGGGGGGCGGGGGCTGTCCATGTAGCAGCAGGGCTGATTTAATGAAGGACTCGGCGCACGTGGGATGCCACACGGCTGCTGCGACATCTTCCTTCCCGAGGGCGAGCGACTTGCCCTCCATGTTGGACGCACGGTGGCATGAATAACAAGACGGGCTCGCCTGCCGACGAGGAAAGCCCCCACCAGAAATACAGACAGAAGCCATGCTGGCAGCTACCGTGGGTCGGGAGCATGTCGGCCACCCGTGGGTCCTTCTCCAGACCTGCCATGGTGGCATTCTGCGTAGGTGCGACGGGGCGGTGTGTTGATGGGCTGCTGGCCTCAGGTCAGTATAATGGCGCAGTAAACAGACAGCCGTTTTCATCGCTTTGGGGGACAGGAATCGGCTGATGTTTCCGCTGTGTCATCCAGCACATGGACGAATCCAATTACCTTGTCTGGTGCGTCTGTACCCCTTCTGTTCAGCTAATAGGAATCTGTTTGGCTAAAAGCGGCTCACTGAGGACATTTGGCACACGGCCAGTACACTTGCTGGCGTTTACCTGCAATCTTTCCTTCTCCACCGGGATCTGCAGTTCATTTCATTGAAATTATTCCACCACTTGCATAACAAACCTTGCATGTATCTGCAAAACTCCTTGTGCAAAAAAGAGTCCTTGTGCAAGAACAGCGCTTGTGTTTCCATATATCGCATGTGCTTGGTACACTTGGAAATGTTGAGCTTTATCTGCAAGACGGAAGGCCTGCACTGTTACCGCTGGCTGAACTTGTGTTAAATGCTTCATTCCATTTCAGCTGGCAAATCAGCATTTCATTGTTCCTAGTAGTAAATTTCAACTGAAATGCCCCCTGAAGTCTGAATTGGAAAGTTGTAGGAACCACTGGAACCCCGACCTGAGAAGCCGAGATGGCTGGCCCTTCATCAACATAAGTGAAAACTGTAGTTACCAGTATATACTGATTATTAGCAATTCAGGTCCAGAAAGTAGAAATCCAGTCCAAAATTTTGTTTCAACCAACCAATTGAGCATAAAGAGTCACAGTCACAGAGGACTCAGCTGATTGGTTGAAACAAAACCTTGGTCTGGACTTGTACTTTCTGGACCTGAACTTTCCACCTCTGTCTGTAATGGATTATTTTTTGTGAGTAACCAACATAGTAAATGGAGCAGAACATAATCCACTCCCTCTAAGAATCCTTATTGACCGATATGACACCAGTGAGGCATGATATCTCCAAGAGGAGAAGCTGTCTGGCGGCGCACATGGAGCCAAACCGCAGGCCTCTCTGAAATCGACACATAGTCCTGGGCTTCTTTTGATGTGCTGGCAGGAACAGCCAGAAGAGGTGAAACGACTTCATTGTAACATAGTGCTGTTAAGCCCAGAGTGACAAACTTCACACTCGGCTGTCTCTCGTTTGTCGCTAAAGGTGCTCAGGACTCTAACTTCAGAACAATAGCGGCACCAAGGCCAAGCTGCCTGCTCTCAGCTCCAGACTCAGCACTGATAGCTGGACCTGCTTACATTAAAATGCTTTCTCACCGGCAAAGCTGAGAGGAACAGTGCTGTGCAAATTAGCTGTTTTCTTTCCCGATGTTTTTTTACATGTTCAGGCACTCTGTGGAGGAGCATTTACATTAAACTCTGGATCGCCACCAGAACTGAATGTGTATTAACAATACAGCACATATTTGATTTATGTAGGGGAATTTCGGGGAACGTGTTTTAATTACCATAATAATTATTACTCAGATTTTTATTTAATGGTTATGGGACCCGCAGATTAATATTTGCCAAAGGGAATATTCCGTGATACTTACCACATAATACGGAACTCTTTCATTTGCTTAACAAGCAATTACCTGAAAGCCATTACCTGAAATGTAAAAAAAAAGTAGGTAGAGAAGATTACTCTGCACAAATTAAACTGTGGTCTGTCTTGATAATTAGTATATACTGCCACAGAAACCACATAACTAAACTGCAGTTAGACTATCTTTATTCCGAAATGGTCTTGTCCTGTTGCGTCCTGTTTTTTGTATTCTGGTCCGCCTCCCACCATCTGTTTTTCTCACACTTCTTGCACTTCTGTCTTCACTATAAAATCACACTCTTCCACGTCCCACTTACCTGCCCGGTCCCTTCCCCCTTGGGATGACCTCTGACCTTGTGGAAATAGGAAAATTTGGAAGGCGGCATCGGAAAAGAGCTATCATTTAATTAATAAAAGCAAAGTGCAGGAAAGGTTAATTGCTGAATGATAAACGTAATATTTCGAATAAAGACCGAAGAGACTGTAATGACTATAGAAGTAATGTGCCTTTAAGAAACTTGGTTTCACCTAAACGTAACCGTGCGCATTCCTGCCGCCTTGTGAGTTACGTCCGGAGAGTGGTGATATCGCCATAATGTATATTCCAGTCGGTAATACTGGTCCCTGGAGCTTATTACAACTTCTAACAGGAAAAGTATTACAAGATGACAATATCATTTACAAGACTACAGGAAAGGAAAGGCAGTTGTACGTTTACGAAAGTTACTTCTGTATTCGTATGGATTACAGTGTATTTCCGTTATATTAATTAAACAATGTTGGGAGCGCTAACCACGTTTCTTTGTACTGGTGGCAATGCGACACAAGTAAATTCACAACTTATTAAAATATACCTTATGCTTTATTAAAATATGTTAACATTTCATATAAATACTACTTAAAATGCAATGTAATTCCTTATTGGTTTTAGTAAGATTGCTTATGTAATCTGTTATTTAGACCTTATGCATATTAAAATGCATTATGTATATTCCATAATGAATGCGTTTGTATTATCTTGTGTAGGGCTTTTCCACCGGAAATGTTACCAAACAGTATTTTTGTACTAGATTGTCTTTATAATTTATTTAATTGTAATTTATGTGTGTGTGTGGCCCTAACACCACTTATAGATTGTCAGTTGTCACTGTGATCCCTGTCCTTATTTATTTATTTATTTATTTGCGTAAGTCAGCTTTACATAAACCAATGCAATTTCAGGTAGGCGACTGTGGGGTGGGGTGGGGGGTTGCATGCTTTGATCTTGCGGTTTTGTCCATTTCCTCTTTACACTTCAGATTGCTGCGCCGGATTCGCCACCTTCCTTCCCGCCCGAGGAAGAGGCCCCGAGACGATAATTAAAAAAAAAAAAGTCACAGCTCCCAGTGAAAATTTGGTGTTACTTTGCACATCAAGCGGTATCAGCAGAAGTCGCGTGCGGCAAATTGTGTCAGTTGCCTTTCGCTGAATTCCGGGATGAAAAGCCGTGAGTGTCGGCGGGCGGTTCTGTCTGGGAACCACCAGCAGACCCCCGGTTTCATGTCTGTAACACATAGCTATGTTTATGTAACACATAGCTGCGTTTTGTGTGAAGTCGTGGTGAAAACTACTACTACCTTGCCAGTTTTGCTGAGAAAATGAACAGGTTTCTTAATCGCATGAGATTGTTTGCCAGACATACCTCTAAAATGCATATACTGTAAAATAAATGGAAGGAAAGGAGCGTTTTCCTGTTTAATGTTTTAATAATACTAACTCTAATAAGAGGGACAGTGTAGTGGTTGTTGTGGGGAAATTCTCCTTCCACCGAACCCGTCTTACTGTCCATGGCACACAGACACACATGTAGATGACAGCGAGCTTGGCAGACAGGCAGCCGCCTGTAGCGGTGTCCATGGAACAGGGGCTTAAGGACCCACCGGCATAGCTAGCCCGTCAAAACCAGACTCGAACTGATGACCTTTCGATCCCAGGCACTGAGCCTTAACCCGCTGAGCCGCACACTGCCCCCTGAAGACCGTCACCAGTACTGCGTTGGAAGTTTTCAAAACTAAACTTCATTTGCATGAGTGCAGATATGTTGGAATGCATCTTCTCACATATCCTGTGTTTCTCACCTTTGAGAGTAAAGCTTGGGGTCTGAGTGCAGGACCCCTAGAGGTTTGTTTGGAGGAGATTGCTATAGGACATGAAGGGGGAGAGGGTAACCATGCTAAGGATAGGATTTGAACCAATGACCTTCTGGCAAACACAGAGGCCGAAGCAGCTGAGCCACACACCAGCCTCTATGATGTGGGTTTTACTTTATTTGTGCACCTTCCTTAAGGGTAAATCAATCTGAATTTCCCTACTCAAACCTCACCTACAGTGGTCCCCCTTCTGCTGTTGTCTGCCACAGCATCCACAGCAGAGCGTCTACACAGCGGAGGGCCGGATTTCTTATGTTCCAAAGCTCCCATCTTCCCCTTGATGTTGAGTAGTGAGCCTCCGGTGTGGAATCGGCCTCCCGATAAACCGCCGCCTTTCTGTCTTAAATCCCCCAGTCGCGGCTCCCCACCCCGAGTGCTTGCAGGCGCACTCAGATTTAAACACCGATGATTTACAGCCCTTCTCCAAACGGCCCCCCTAGTTTCCATCAATGAGAAAATTAAATTAGGTCAGCGTCCAAGGTTATGCATAACCAGAAGGAGACTAATGGGTGATTAAAATGTGTTTACTTCCCTTTCTTCCACAATGAGTAGGTAAAAAAAACCAAAAAACACTTTGTCACATTTTAAACCCCATGACACAAACGCTGGAGAAAATATGGTCTCGGTTTAACTAGCAGATGGAATTGAGTCTGCTGATGTATGTGGTAATCTATCCAGATTACACCATGTCTGGAAAGGGGGAATATGTCAATAAGGACTCGCAGGGGCAGCGGAAATTTATAGCACGAATCGCCACGGTAACAAGCAAAATGCTATTGTGAACCTCTGCCCATAGTGTGTTCACAAGCATGCATCAAAGGTGCATTGAAAGTGGGGGGAAAAAAATGTCTGTCTACATGATCGTTAACGCTGACGAAGCGGGGAATCTCTCACGTTTGCATTCTTCGACTTTCTGTTTGTGGACACAGTTTGCAAAGACCAAAATTCCCATTCCGGCATTCAATTAAAGACAAAAAAAAAGAAAAACCAGTAATAAAGGCAGCAACCTTCCTGACCGTCCCTGGGCAATGTTGCCTACCCTTTGTCACATGCCCAAATAAATTGCTTCGCAATGACTTTTGTAACACATGTTAGATAAGGAGCCTGCATGAACACTCTGCATACACAAAAAGCCTGTAGATAAACCAGGGAAGGCAATGCTAAGGCATTTTTAGCGGTACATACTGCAGGGTTGTACAAAATCATTTGGTGCTGTTTTAATCAGACATCACATGCAAGCATTCAAAAGGAGCTTTTGGGGGCTGTTGTGTGGGTCAGCGGCTTAGAACATCGAGATCAGGAAGTTGTTGGTTCAAATCCCAGGCTCAGGAGAATGATGTCACTGTCAGGCCCTTGACTGAGACCCTTCACCCCGAGCTGTTCCAGGGCCAGACTAACCCTGTTTTCACAATTGTACATCACTTCAGACTAAAGCCTCAGCTAAATAACTAAGAATGTAAATGTTTTATGAGACGCTTATGTAATCGGTTTAAGCTCCTTAATCTTGAGAAAACAGAAAGTGGTTCACAATGGGTCAGTCTCCTTATGACAGTATTTTTTTTTCAGAATTTCATAGCAATCGACACTGGCAACAAAAAAAAACTGCAAACTTCCATAAAGGTTAATAATCTAGAGGCAGAAAAGGGGAGAGAAAGGTTGGACTAAATTTTCTCCTAATCGCATGGCCATCTGTCAAACGGAACCGCCGTTCTTTCAGCTCACTCAGAATGCACAGCCTCCGTCCTAATTCAGACCGAGACGAAGATCCCATTACAGTGCCACTGCGAATGATTAGGATCCACTTCTTAAAGCAGCGACAGATGTAGCCTCTTAGCCTAGCAAGGCCAAAATTAGATATTATAACCTAATTATTAATAGTGGCCTGTTCTTAGCTTTCAGGAAGGCAGAACGGAGGGATATTGAGCAAAACAAAGACCAGATACCGTCCAGCGTGGGATAAAACAGGGCAGTTAAAATCAAACAAACAGATAGACAGGAATTTGCTGCTATCTCTCAGATGTTTATTTTTTTTTTGCTTAGTTTAATGGCTTTTTTTTTAGGACCTGGCAAGGTATGTTCACAACTGCTGTAACATATGGCAGACCAGGTCCTAAAGATCCTAATTACCAGCTCATTAACACTCAGGTGGAACTTCCACTGGATGGGAGAATGGTCTAAACGGCTTGCTTATCTATCTTGAAAAATGTAATTACACTGTCCTCAAGCATAGGGAGAACCAGTGTTTCAGAAGCGTCTTAACATTACCGAAAAAGAATAAACAAACAACTAGTTAACCAGCTAAAAGACCTTTCATTTTCCACTCCGTCGGAGTGGCTGGCTTCACAGACAGGTACTGCTGTGGCGGTCTGACAGATCTGGCTCTTCACAAAAACGTAGAAAGAGCACGATAATTCCACACTCCTCTAGAAAATGCATTTCCTTCAATTACTCTGAGCGTTTTTGTTTACACAACTCTAGCTAGTTCAGGGTTTTCGTTTGTAAGCATTGGAAAGTCGTTTATTTGGACCACAGAAGGAGAACACTCATTCCCGTTCTCTTGCTGTCAGACGCTTTGCATGTGATGTTGTTCTTACAATCATGTCACATTTTTCTGCCGTCTGAGCCTCACTCGTGAGGCTCAGACAAAGTCCAGAAGAGATCACAAGGAAACGGATTCCTTCCCAAAAACAAAGACCTTTCTGACTGATAATGGCAAGCCTAACAGGGCCTGAGCAGAACCAGATGGACCCACGCCGGGCCGAGAGATCTTGTGATATCTGCTATCGGAGGGAAAGCATTCGGGTAAAGCAAATTAGTACAGATAACCGATTCACTGGATGGATGGTACTGTCAATGAAGCGTTCTGTCCCAACCAGCCACCCATTACGCTTTTCTCTAGGGCACAGAAAGACAGTCAGAGATGGAGACAGAACTAAAAGAAAGCTTTAAATACTGCACTCCAGGCAACATTCATTTCCAGAAAGGACGAAGGCAAAACATAAGGCAGATTTTTTTTAACCATAAAATCGCACTTACAAGCTTACGTTACATTTTTGGATTTATATATGGACACGTACACACTCTTCCACAGTCATATACTCTTGTATTCTGCTTCCAATTTGGTATCATAGAATATCTCTCACAGGTGGAGTATATTTCTTGCACTGTGGATCTTGAAAGACTGCAATACCAGCAGTGTGTGTGTGTGTGTGTGTGTGTGTGTGTGTGTGTGGTTGGGTGGGTATTTGTGTATGTATTTACCACACTATGGGCACCAAATGTCTCCACAATGTGCTAAAAATTGTTATTTTTGGCTTGAGAGGTCATTTTCCAGGTCCCCACAATATCAACTTCAATTTAATAAAAAAAATCTGTGACTGCAATCAAAAAAACTAAAAATGCCAAAAGTCTTGTGTTTTGTCTGGTTACTTATGGTTTAGGTTACGGCTGGGTGGGGGTTAAGGTCGTCATTGTTTGGTAAAGGATTATGTCCATAGAAATGAAAGGACAGTCCCTACAAATATATAGATACCTAATCTCTCTCTCTCTCTCTCTCTCTCTCTCTCTCTCTCTTTGTGTATGTGTGGTTTATTTTTACAATAAATAAAATTATAGAAATAATTGCAGCATATCATATTTGTACTCATTACATTCCCTTTGAATAAAGCAATTAAAAAACCATTTGATTTCATAACACAAATATATTTTTCCATTTTCCAGAATCAGGGTTAGGCACAGACTATGTAGCCATTCTTTCTTTTAGTGGTTTTATTTCTATATTCTTGTTTTTTTTTTGGTGGGGAGGGGGGGGCACAGCACGGTCTGCAGGTTTACACACGGTAAGCCAGTTTGGTCCCTGCTGCATCTCAGCTATTGCAGCTGTCGATAGGCCCTGCCAGACGCGCCGCCTCGCCCGTGACAGAAGACGGTGCAGTAGCTGGCAGCCTCTCACAGACCCTCAAAAGCCTCCCTGCAGAGGAGTACAGAGGGCGAGAGCAGGCAGGGAACACCTTGACAAAACCGTCGGAAGCCAAGCCTCCTTCCACCTCCCACCTGGCCTGCCTGCACCCCCATCCCCCGTCCCCCCAGGCTCCCTCCCACCGCCTCCATGAATTCCACAGCAATGAAGAAAGAGCCCCCCTTCAAATTTTACTTGTAAGCAATAACACGGCCAAACTGACAAGTGTTAAAAGCGTAAACACCGTTTGTATATTAATGCACATTTCTCACCGCTAGACAGAAAACCACACACCTTCCACCTGTCTACAATTTTTTTTCTCCTTAACTGTGAGGAAATATTCCTCCCTACCTCCCTGTGAAACGACGGCATTTTTCGTTACGGCATACACTGCTGGATTAATAGCCATTTCTTTGGATGTGATGTGGAACATTCAAAAAAGGATGAAATTTTGTTCATTGACTTTGAAATTCTGGGATAGTTAACTTACACCCCAAGAATGTAAAATCCATGTCAGGGTTTTTTTGTGCATTATTTTAGAACTTTAATGCTTGTTTTGGGAATTGTAAGTAATTTATTTTTTCTTAAATTATCTTTCATTAGGCTTTAATGATTTCCTAATTTAGTTCCTCTTGTGCCTTTTAACTCGTGTTTAATGCACCATGTGATAGCTATTAACTAAGGCTGTGTATAAAAGGTTTAATTCAGGGGGAAAAATATTTCAGTGCTCTTAAAACTTTAAGATAGACAGAGGAAAGCATAAACGCTGAAGATACCACTTCAAGGAATCAAAAATAAATAAATAAATCTTTCAAATTTAAAGATGAACAAATAAACATCTTTCTCCCCCAGGAACAACATATTTACATCAAGCATACAGAGACAGGGCAAGATCCAAAACAACTGACAAGGTTTTCACAAAACAGCTACAAATTACTTTCTTCTTTAGATAGTCTCTGTGTCAAGCTAAATGATTATGCATAAATATAATTCTACAATGAATAATTAACCTGTTCAGTTTATCGAAAGGGGTTTAATGAACATGAATTAATACACTCTGATGGCTTGCAGGTAATTTATTCTCTATATTATTTGATATTTTGCTACATATTCAATGTAAAATGTGTCAAGCATAAAGTAAAGGTGGGTGACATTTTGGGCTGAGAAAAAAATGTGAAATTATTAACTTTTTTAAGTTACTAAAGTTGATCTTGATGTGCAAAATAATCAGAAGTGGAGCGTAATGTACCAGCTACATAACGTACAAAATAAACGACCAACAACTTAAGGCCTTTGTTGTTCTGTTTATTTCCAGCAGCTTCTTAAATCGCTGCCCTGAATTCATTTACAGAATTTACTGTATCCTTATACAGATAATGAACTCAATGATATGACCATATTTCATCATTATGTTCGATGTCGGGTTATAAGTAGCCCAAGCTTCGTCAACCACTTTTTTGTCGAATGATTGAACGCAGCGGTCTTCAGCAATTTGTCTATTGATTATTTCCTTGTAGAAATAAATGCAGCAGAGTCATTAGAAGATGCTTTTGTGGAAAAAGCAACAATTTGGTGTGACAGAGCAGAGCCGGCCAGCATCCAGGATGTCTGGAGCAGTTGAGGGCGAGAGCACCTTGCTCAAGGACTCAACGGTGCTTTAATTTTCTCTGGCAGAAAACAGGATTTGGACCCACAACCTTCCACACACAGCATCAGAGTCCTAAACCACCAAACAAGCAATAGCCAGCAGGAGGTAAAAGCTGCTGTTTTGAGAACAGACACAGATACAGAAAAGAATAGGAGCAGAGATCAGGCTTATAAAACAAGCTTAGGAAATGTATCTCTCACATTTTGGCATGATGACACAGCGGCACATCAATACAATTGACTTCACGTCGACATGGCTACAGTACCTACGTCAACACCCATCGCAAGCAAGACATCTCGGGTCGGTGGTATAACCAGTGCACGTCAATGTACACATTAATATGTCATTGAAAGTCAACAGCTTACTGTCAGATGTGAGACTGCCCAAGTCACACATCAGCACTATCCGTCCTCCCTGGAGCAGAAGGCAGGAGGACATCTTGAAGAACATACAGGACTTGACATGGGACATTCCGGTACACATTACAGCAATGTGCACAGTTTGCATGATGATAGGGCTTCAAGAAATAAATGTGAAAGAAGGCATGTGGATATATATGGAAAAAAAACATATTTGACCAATAATCTCACACTTATTATCTACAGGACTCTTAAGAATGCAAATATGTTTTTTTTTTTATTTAACATTAAATAAAACACTTGAGCCTCCATGCTTTGTATTTATCTGTTTATTAATCACCTCTCGGTATTCGTGTGTGTTTGTTTGATGTATTTATAACGTTGATACTACTTTTGTTCCTTAAATGACCATTTTTGGTTACAATAACATTTAATTACCATGAATTTGAATCTAAAGTATTACCTCCTTTTATTTCTAGACATGAATCCCAATATTCGAAAGTGAAAAAGAAAAAAAATATATATATACTGTATATATAACTTGGTGGGACTGAAAATAAGGCCTATTTTAACTGACTGAAACATCACAAGTCATCTTTAGAATTTAATGTCCTTTTACGAAATTCTATGGTGAATTTAAAAAAAAATAATAATAAAAATTGACCAACAGATACCACACTTCCAGAAAAGTATATATATAGATTTATGTATATAGATATATATTTATTTAGAAGCTTTAAAATAGTACAGTAAACACTTTAACACATGATAGAAACTAGAGAATGTCATTCATTATGTTGGCAGCCCAACACTTTCCTGACCGACTTAGTGGAAAAACAAAGATCTTTATAAAAAATAATAATAATAATAATAATAATAAAGAAAAAGCATGATCACAATCTTCCTTATAAAGTTGGACTAGATTTCGGAACACTTGACCACACAAACATAATATAAAACAGTCAAGTCTAAAACAGTGATATTGCATTTATAATGCACAAATATTTCCTGTACAATTGGCTTCTCGGTGTAAGTACAAACATCTAAAGGGCTCAGTGACATTTGAAGATATACATAGTGCTGTAAACAGGCACACACAGATCAAAAGGTGAACGTCACCTCTGAGTTTCTCTCTTTTTTTGTATATAGTTCTGTTTCGGCTCATTTCTCAGGCCTGCTGAGATCACTCGTGGTCCTAGAGTCCGCCATCTCTGTCTCTGTCCGCAAAGGCAGAGCGCTCCAAACACAATGTCTGACTAGATGGCTACAGTAACGTAGTCGAAAACTTGATGCTTTTGTTGGTCAACTATTTGTGCAAATTCATGCAGTCTCGGGTATGTCCACACGATAAGGATTAGCAAATCCTTTTCCGTGCTGCAAGCAGAGAACATAAAGCCATTAATTCTACACTCCCAAGGTCTTGTTACAAGATACTGCTAGACCATTATTTAATTGTATTAATAAATTCATAGCAGAGACATAACTCTTCTGTGATTATTCATCTGCATTTTACTAATTAAAAATCTACAAATGGTTATTAGGACAGTAGTTATTAGGGTTAGGATATTATCATAAATATTCCACGATTCATTCATCATGGCCAACATCAATGGAGAAAGGCTCTATGCACACAGAGGCATACAGAGGGAAAGAAATGGACACGTATAGCTCTATGTCGTTTGTATGGCATCCCTGCGTTTCCCAGTAGGTAACATTTATTAGCAATCCTACGACACTTTCTGAGGTATGGAAGAAATTTAGGAGATTTCTGGAATGTCTCAAAGTCTCTCGTTAATCTGCACTATCTAAAAATGATTATACAGGCTCCTAGCTACAAGAGAAAATAATGACCACTGTCCCCTTGTTTACCACTTGAGTCCAAATGCAACTCTCACAAGACTTTCCTGGTAAGTAAAAAGTGGAAACGTTAACGGTATAAAAATGCGGCACGTTTGGAATTAAACGGCGCACGAAAGGACAGAGGAAAGTCTGCGGCATAGATTTTGGTGACGGTGACTTCATTAAGATACCCCCTTGTGACTGAAATTGGGTGCTGCCCTCATTTGTTCACAGAAAATTACTTTGCAATCAACCGACGTTTCACACCGTAGGAGCTTTCATATGTACGAGGTCAAGGTTTTCATGAATCTTTTTGTAATTTTTTTCGTCAAATACAGTCACATGCAACGAAACTTGATTTGTTCGGGCTGCCGTTGGCTTTTCGGCTACATTTATAGTCACGCCAGTGCATTGAAGTGGGACGTCCTTTCGCTTCGCCTTTTCGCAATAACACTGCTGAGAGTAAATGATGATTCATCTGGAATTAAAACCGCTTGTTTAGCTAAATGCACAAGTCCTTGTGCACGGAGCCCGAGTTTAACTTGCCTGTAAATCATTGATTTTTGATTTTAACAAAACTATGCTAATGATATTGCTTATATAACACAAGTATGCAATATTATATATTATGCATATATAATAACATGAATTACTTTAAAAATCTGTATTTTTTCATAAAGTAATATCTAAAATCATAGGTATTCAGGAATTTATTATTGCATTTAATTAGAGAGCTACATTACAGTGAAAAACTAAATTAAGCTACCTTTTTTTGCACATTTTCTCTAGTTTAAATATTAAATTTATAACAACAATACACAAAGACCAGATATACCAGGGGTGGGTTGCCTGGGCTGTGTAATGACATGTATCTAATTACACTGAGAGAAACTTATCAATAGATGGCCTATTAATTAAATAAATTCCTTATGAACTGTGACACTGAATTTTTCATAGATTCAAATGGCCAAAGACAGGGGGGATGTGTTGATTTATTGCTCCTGCCAGCATGGGACACGGCAGATATAATACGACAGAGGCCCGTCGGCATCTAATGGAGCCCTGAAGCCGTTTGGCGGGGGTCTCACAGACGGAAGCCTTCGCAAAGACATTCGCGTAAGAACGGCGCGACAAGAAAACAGGTCTCTCAACAAAGGCGGCCTTCGTCTCCTCCTCTAATCCGCATTCTCACTTTACATCGACAACAGAACACAAGATCGTTTAGCATTTTATTAACCTCAATAATCAATACAATAGGATTTACTAGTAACATTTTCAAATTACATTGATGTGTCTTGAGTACTTTACAATTTGATCTTTCCTTGAAGTTCACCTGCAAATAAACTGAATGGCACTAAGACAACTATATATATAGTGTGTATATAAATCCCTGCTGACTTCAGCAATTCAAACGAGATCCAGAAAAACAAAAGGTTGCCCAAAAAATTTTACTTTTTTTGCACGATTGAAAAATATCCAAGAAGAAGATGGACCTGCACATGGCATATGAGAGATTTCATAAAAGTTTAAAAGCAGTGGTCAGTATTTTCCATACTCAGTTCAAAATTACACTTACACGTTTTGAAAAAATATTCATTTAAGAAAGAGCCCTGTGTTGAATCCCCATATAAAAGCAGCAGACAGACGCTTAAATGAAAAGGCAGAGCGGACAGGTGGTTCAGTCTGCAGTTCCCCAGCTTCACAGTACAAATTACACAATCACTGTCAAATTACTGTTTATGGGGGGGAGGGGTTGGGGGATAAATGGATGTGCCTGAAACTTTTTAAGGATTATAAGAAGATGAAAAATTTTAAGGAAACAAAAGGAAAAGGACAATGTTCGTGTGAGAGACAGAATGGCAAGATGGGTTACGATGAAAAGAATTTAATGCCACTTCCAGCCAATGTGAGATTTTAGTGGTATTCGATCAGATCGAAACTCATGGCTAAATACTCACTCAAATAAGGGGGTTTGTAAGGCGCACGTGTGCTGGACAGAAGTGCATCAAACTCTTTCCTCTCTAGGGTGCCGTGATGTGACTTCTCTTTGCCAAAGGTGGAGAATGATCTCTCGCCAGTTTGCTCAGGCATTTCAAATACCTCAGTGTCGGGCACAGAGTCCATTCCCGGGACGTGCAGATTGCTACGGTAATCTGCCCCCTGACGGCCGTCGGACGACACGAAGGAGGGCATCCAGCATCGATCAGAGTGCCCGAGGGCTTTGCACTCCTCTGTGCAGTTTGAAAAGAGATCAGCGCCTACAACAAGACAATCAACAGCGGGCAATGCATGAGGACATCGTCCCTGTCATGAAGCATAAGCCCCGCCCCCACCCAGCCACCCCCTCCACTGATGACAAGCCCAGAAAGTGATAATATGCTTGTCATGCATTTCCTCTCTGAAATGAATATGTCTCCCCCCCCCCACACACACACACCCCGGAAGCTCTAGGTCATTTCAGACTTTGATTTCAACACAAGTTCTTTTCTGAAACAGAGAAGGCAGGAAAGCTGGAGATTGTCCGGAATTATGCAAAACTGGGAATTCGTAAAATAATAGCCCAATACTGGAGTTAATTACTTCATTCGGAGCAATGAAAATTCCACCGCAGCAAAATAATGACATCCTCTGACAGCCCTAATCGCCTGCAGATGATTCCGCCACTTCGGACAGCGGTCGCAGTACTGGAACGAGGGCGGTTCGGAATGTTCAACACACAGATCAAAGCAGCAGTAATGACAGACTGAATATATTCTGGAGTCAAACGTCTAATCTTGGATTCCTTATAGCACGAGTTCTTCTGCGTAAGAAGAAAGGGACCGACTGAAACCGGGCTTGGTGACGCCAGAAAGGAAGAAAAAACCTGCAACTTTTCTGGTAGATAAAAGGGATAAAGGTCACGTTTCACTTCACTTCACTCATACATCAAAGGAAATATTTGAGACAACTTCCTCAAAAGAATTTGACAAAGGTTCTGAATCTTACACCAATGAAAAGATCCATTTTATACTGGATTTTTTTTCTTGCTGGATCGGCTAAAAATTTTGTTTATCGTGCATTTACTTTCAGGCGACTGTAAAACAGCCGATCAGGAGGGTGTAATGAGTGACATCCAGCGCAAACATTCCATTGAACGCAACATGGAAACTAGTTTTATGCAATTTCAAGAGGAACATAAGTACTTCTGATTCTTTTTGACTGCTATATACAGAGCAAATATCTGAGAATAACTACATTTCTGTAAAAGGTCTATAAAATTAAGGTTTAACAACGTCCCTTCAAAATGCTCCCACTCTGCATTTCAGTTTTATTTACCACATTGATTCTCAAATTTTGATTACAAAAAGCATTTGTGGTTGCATCATTATTAATAGTATTTTTCAATGGACTAGAATCCCATCCATGATGCACCCCAGCCATGGGCCCTGTGCTGCCTGGGACAGACTTCAGGCCCACTGGAACCCTGACCAGTATAGGCAGTCAGAAGATGGATGGATTCATAGGTTAAAAGTGTTTTTTTCCCGCCTGTTACTAACGATCTTATCTATTGGAAACCCTTTTCGTCAGTGGTCACATTGTAGCGACTATTGCGAAGTATTCAAATCTTTATCAGGAGGGGGCAAAACCCACTGACACTATACTGACCACTACGGCTCTTACAGATCAACAAATACAGAGTCACGTGCGAATAGGAGACACGACAGTGGGTTTCCTAAGATTAATCCTCCGATAAAATGGCTTTTCATCAGGAACGTCTTAAACGAAATTCAACCATCACCAATCTGAGTATTAATAATAACCTTCATTTAACAATTGGTATGCAGGTCGGAAAGTAAATTACTGATCAGTGGTCTACACAGCGCTTACGTGCCAGACAGACAGAATGGAAGGAGACTGTCCCCGGGAGACGCGATTAATATTCGCAAAGTACATCTTAAAGCAGAGCCGTTTCGTAATTTATCATGTTCTGCTTTGCTGCCTAAACGAGATCGTTTAAGTACAAACTACGCATCACCGGAACAGGATCCTGATTGTGAAAATCCGCCTATTCATCTTTTTAAACGTGCTTTTAATAAGTTTATTTTTCATGTCTTTCTCTCTTTATCTAAGTGGCGTGCGTTTAATTATCACCGAGTTTTCATTACAAAAACGTTACTTTGACATACATTTCGTAAGAGAAACGCGCACGGGCTTCTACGTGTAATTAATTCAAAAAAGTATGAAAATATTAAACTAATTTACATTTCTCAGAAAGAGTACTGCAAAAGGAACATTTTGTCGAACACGTCGAAATTTCATTAGGGAAAAAAGCACGTTTACATAGATAACAAGTCATATTATTTTGATTTAGACATTATTAGAACAGTAAAATTTGTGTGCTTAACCAAACTATTTGTCTAAATTACAGCACATCCCATTCATCCATAATGACTCTGTATACAGAAATGAATGTGTTATTGAGTTGTACTGTGACTTAATCTTATAAATTTTAATCCCATACAAGCTCATTCTCATAATGCATCCCTGCTCCCTGCCGTTGTCTGCTAATGTGTGTTCATGTACGATGGACTATTGTCAAGACTGGCGATGGGAACTTGGGAGTGACACAGATCCCCTAGCGTGAAGTAATGCAGCGCGTTCCCACACCATGAATGACAAACCCGTCCTTTTTCTAAATCCCCCCACTTTGTCCAAGAGCAGCATGGCAGGGGTCGTCCAGCAAACCTCATTAAGGCTGAATATTTATAAACAGCGGAATAAAACCGGAGCCGCCACTCAATGGGGTCATTGTTGTGGAGAAACTTCCACATAAAAATAGGACCAGACCAAGCCGACACTTCTGCAGGAACAGCCGGGCTACACGTATCACCTTTTTCATTAGCATGACATTTGGTATAATCTGCTAGCTGCCATCGATATAAAAATCTGAAATACCACTACTCCGGCAAATAACGACTATAGAATTAGAGAATGACGTAAAATCACGGCGACTGCAAGAAGTGTACCAAATAAAAGTATAAAATGGCATTTTCAATAAGTGCCCGCTGCAAGTTCATGTTCCCAGCAAACTCAAACGCAACCGCAGATTAAAAACATCTCATTGAGATGTTTTCTGGAGTCAGGCCTCCAATGACAGGCCTAATAAATTAAACACCAGTAATACGATTAAACATCACGCACAATACAACTTAAAGAGGCAT
The DNA here is from genome assembly GCA_026776945.1 of Isichthys henryi. Taxonomy (NCBI): domain Eukaryota; kingdom Metazoa; phylum Chordata; class Actinopteri; order Osteoglossiformes; family Mormyridae; genus Isichthys; species Isichthys henryi. Next base: position 2,921,962 of record JAODJX010000015.1, read on the forward strand.
CGGGGTGTAGGCGCGCGCACTCACCAGACGAGTGACCTCGATTGGTGGCGTCATGATCACTGTCTCCTTGTTCACTATCTCCGTGTCCACTGTCTTTCGAACTGACTATATCTGCTTCCTGAAAAGCAGAACTAAAAATCACAATAAATGAATAATTTGATAGAAATCATTTTATAAATATATATTGAACGTCAAAGTTCCACTGACCAGCACAACACACACAAAAAACACACATAATTATGCCATCAAACGGCCGCCACAGGTGTTACACAATAAATGCGCTTATATGCATACATCCCCTCCCCCATATATCGTCGTCTTGTCATCACGATTACGATTGAAGGTAAACGCCACACAGACCGTCTCCTTACCTGTTAACACGCCGAGGTCTATCGACAAGGTAGCTAAGTTCAGCCCTCTGGTGTTTATTCTAAAAACAAAACAAAATAAATAAATAAAGTACATAAACACATGACCTTTCGCCCGATGTATAGCATGACATTATATATAGACGATTTCAAACTTGTCCACTAAAAATACATATATCAAGCAATGCCATTATCTCCGCATATCTCTCATAAATACCAGCACATGCAATAACACGCCCGAAATGGACGTGTCGGTGGAGGCGCTTGTTGTAATTTATTTATTTCTGCTTTCCTATAATACGGTAACGGTTTTATTTAGTGGTGAACCGTCTCAGCTTCTGCTACAGACGAATCTTTGTTCAAGTGTTGCTCGGAAAGACCGTGCCAGGAATACTTAATTCCCACTGACTGTGGAGCCGCTCCTCGCACATACAACTGCTGTGATATATATCACTTCATAGCAAGGGATTCAGTCGCTCGGTCTTTCAAACACGCACAAATTTCAACAAACAGGAGTCGGTGTTTCCATAAATACCTGTACAAATTCACTCCCACCCGCATAATCTGCAATTACTTAAAAATATATGAAACGACCTCTCACATTCATCTTTCCTTCACAACGCAGGGTTTTGTGGTTCAATTAAAATGGATAAAATGTGCGATCACGTTTCACACCATTTACAAAACGGGATTATATAATTTAAAATCACAAAGGACAAAACATAAAAAATATAGCAAAAAACAGGCATCAGCAATTCTTACCTCATTGGATAAAATGCTGCCGTTAGATATGATGTCGGGCTGTTGGTCTGTGTAACCTGTTACTAAGGCTCCACATGGGCTGTGGTCACTGTCTGCGCCCCTAGCAGGGCTACGGGGCTTTAGGAACATTAGATCAGTTTTGGCAGATTCCGGTGTAAGACATACCTGGTAGCAATAGTTCTGGTTTTGATGGTGGGAGTTGAAGCTCCCGGATTCTTCGACCGGGACCTGCGCGGTGCTGGTGACATTAGTGCTCTGCACCAGCATTATATCAGACTTGCTAAGCTTTTTCTTTCTGGCTCTCGCCTGCCTGCTACAGCAGGAGCCGCAGCAGAGGCAGCAGTCGCTGGCCAGACACGTGTAAATGTTCAACTTTTTGTCCTTCTGACACCGCACGGCCAGCACAATCATGGCCAGCAAGAAGACGAAAGACACGGAACCCAGCGCGATTATGAGGATCAGGGTCAGGTCCAGCGAGGTCTCTTTCACTTTGGCGGAGCCCCGTTCTCCGCCGTGTCCCTCCACTATACTGTCCACTATCATGATGATGACGCTGGCCGTGGATGACAGAGGCGGCTGCCCGTGGTCCCTCACCTCGATCAACAAGTCATAAAGCTGGTGAGGGTCTCTTTTGCTGGACACCCGGCGGGCGGTCCTCAGCTCTCCGGTTCTCCAGTCCATGCGGAACATCCCGTTCTCGTTTCCTTTTTGGATACTATATGACAATCGGGCGTTCTCTCCATCATCCGCATCCATGGCAACTATGCGTGTTACTAAATATCCAGGTTCTGCGGAGCGAGGCAGTGGCTCCTTGGCCGTGCCGTTTTTCCCCACCGGCGCGATGACTGTGGGCGAGTTGTCGTTTTGATCCACGATTATAACGTTCACGGTGGCGTTGGAAGTTAATTCCGGGCTCCCCGAATCCTTCGCCTGGACCATGAAGCTGAAGTCCTTCAGCTGCTCATAGTCGAAAGACCTCAGCGCGTACAGGTAGCCGTTTTCGGAGTTGATGGAGACATAAGTGAACACGGACATGCCCTGAATGTCGCACTCCACTATGGAGTAAGAAATTAACGCGTTCTGCCCGACGTCCGGATCCAAAGCACTTACTGCGTAAATATAGGCGCCCGGTACATTGTTTTCTGTCACATAGACGTCAAATGCCGGCTGCGTAAATGCCGGCGCGTTGTCATTCTCGTCCGACACCTGCACTTTAATGGACTTGCTTGCGGCAAGCGACGGGATGCCGTTGTCTTTGGCCACCACCGTTACCGTGTAAGAGTCAGCGCTCTCCCTGTCTAGCGCTCCATCCGTAACGATGGTGTAATAGTTCCGGAACGATGATTTCAGCTTGAACGGTACGTCTCCGAGAATTTCGCAGTGGATCTGTCCGTGATCCCCGGAATCTTTGTCCGTCACACTGAGCAATGCGATCACGGTGCCCGTCACAGCCTTTTCGCTCAATGAGTCGGTCATGGTGCTGAAAGTGATCTCCGGGGCATTATCGTTCCCATCGATCACTTTGACCAGAACTTTACAGTGAGCGGGCACGGCGTTGGGTCCAAGGTCCTTCGCTTGCACGTAAATCTGAAACATGCTGCTCTCCTCAAAGTCCACCTCTCCGCTGACTTCAATCCGACCGGTCCGCCCGTCGATGCTGAAAAGATCCTTCACTTTCGGGGCATTGTGGTTGCTGAAAGAATAGACAATCTCGCCATTTTGTCCTTCGTCCATGTCGGTGGCGTTTAACTGGATTACCAAGGTGCCCACCGGGGAATTTTCGGGCAGATTTACCGTATACACCGGCTGGTCGAAAACGGGAACGTTATCGTTGGAATCCAGCACTTTAACCACCAGCAGCGCAGTACCGGTTCTTTGAGGAAGACCACCATCGACCGCTGTTAGTACGTACCTGTGCACCGACTGCTGTTCCCTGTCCAGCGGCTTTTCCAGCACTAGCTCGGCAAATTTCGTCCCGTCTCCTTGCGTTTGCACGTCGAGGTAAAAATAGTTGTTAGTGGTAATTTCATAGGTGCGGAGCGCATTGGTGCCCACGTCGGGGTCGAATGCGGTCTCCAGCGGGAAGCGCGTTCCCGGAGTGGCACTTTCAGAAATTTCGACAGTAATGTCAGTTTCAGGGAAACTGGGCGGATTGTCATTAATATCCACGACTTCGATCTCCACACGGAAAAGCTCCAGCGGGTTTTCCAAAAACACTTCCAAATGCAGGAGGCAGGTTGCGCTCTGCTTGCAAATCTGCTCTCTGTCGATTTTCTCATTCACAAAAAGCACCCCATTTTCCAAATTCACTTCCAAATAAGGAGTCCGCGAACTTGGCACAGTCTGAAATCTACGAGATGAAAGTTTTGTTATGTCCAAGCTAAGATCCTCGGCAATATTTCCCACAAATGTGCCATGATCCTGTTCCTCTGGAACAGAATAGCGTATTTGGGAAACCACTCCATCGGCTATACTGATAAGAATAAGTAACACAATCATCATCAAAAAAAAGATGAAAAAAAATGCACGTATAATTACTCCCTCTGACTTGAATTGGAATTTTCCATCACCCTTGTCCGTGGAAAGGCGAAAAACGTAAGGCTTCAGATATCAGACGTGTCTCCTTTTTTTGGTATTACCAACCCCAAACATTTTTTAAATAATGAATGCAGGTCTCGGATCCTCAACAGTTTTTTTGTATACGGAGTTTTGTGAGCTTTGGCTTTATAACCGACATTGTATACAAACCATCCGTATAATACAGCCATACATTAAAAGGATGGTATTTCGTGTAAAGACAAATAATTACTAAAATTACATTGCACGATGCGATCTGTTAATTATTTTGTAGTCGTTGCTGTCATATTAGTCCTATATATGGATATAAATACACAAACGCAATTTTCTTACTTTTGCATTATCTTTCTGACCCAGGTGCAGAAACGGCGAACTCCTCTAAAAGACTTCTGAACGCGGACTGCTCAGCATTTCAGTTTTTGCGCAGCGCTCTTCCCGATACAGCCAATGGGTGCCATCGACACCCACAGACCTCACGTTTGATTGGGGGATTTTGACGTCAATTACATCAAGTCACAAGCCCATATAAAGAATCCGTTTAGCATCTTTGCAGGGGTTCCATTAATTGAATTGTATATCTGATGATAGATTTAATACACAAAGACATATTACTGAGAACAAATACCACGAAGCTGTAATTCTGAGGGCGCTTTAACGAGTTTATGCCGGCTTTATTATCGAATTAAACTGCAGGACCACAGACTTCTCTGTCCCAGTAAATGCTTTTAAATTACATAAAAATATATTTACATTTCTGAGACTGGAACTTGATACGTAATATCCTTCACGTGCATCCTTAAATAAGTTTCTCTTTTAAAATCAAAGCAGGCACATGGCGGATCTGAGCGGACATTCACGAACGTCATATTGTTGAAGAGTAACAATCTGATTGTTTAATGACGCACATACACGATCTATAGCAGTTTGTGTAAAGCTGAATGCTCAGCAGTCAAACGAAGCTCTCTCTCTCTCTCTCTCTCTTTGTAACTGCTGTATTTTCAGGGTCAGTCCGAGATACTAAATAACCACTAAAACTTCCGGATGCAAATCAGATGCTGCTTACTGGTAGGTGAATTATGAGTTTTCATGTAGGTGTTTAATTGTAATTACGGCTCGTTATCGGCCACAACGAACCACCGGGCGCATATAGTAATACACAGAAATCATAGGTATATTAATGAAGCAAGAGAAACGCCAAAATGACACGACAAAAGGGAAAGGCGAGCGTAGCGAATGCGTGCGCGGGTGTGTCTGCACACTTTTCATCTCTCTCTCTCTGTCTCTCTCTCTCTCACACACACACACACACACGGGCACGCGCGGGCGCGCGCACACATAATCACGCAGTCCATTTCAGAGATGAGAGTAGCTACTTAGAAAAGTAAACCGTGATAAATTTAATGCATGATCAATAAACAGATTATGCCCCGTGTGAATATAAATGCTGGCGCGAATCAATCACTTTCCCAGGATTAATGTTTTACCGTTAAATGCTAAGAGCCACTTAAAGGTTTCGGCAACAGTTATATAAGCTGTTTGTGGTTTGCCACGTGCTATGCATGAGACAGGAGTGTAACTGCCAAAAGTTATTTTATAAGCTAATTCACCTTATTATTATTATAAATATATATATTTTTTTTTCAAATGAACTACGCCTTAATATATGCATTCTTATTTATAGAGGCGTGATAATTTCTTCCCTTTCTCCAGTAGCTCAGGGGGCTTTGGAAGATTGTTGAGGACATTTTTGCATCGCCCTAAACATAGGCTGAATATGCCCCCTAGTGGTAGTAAAAAAACAAGCTATATCAAAATTAACTATTTTGTTGCGTTTTAGAAGATTACGACACATGATGCCACTCAATATAAAGTCTCAATTGTATATTACCTAATCAAAGCAAAGGCGTTTGTGCGTTACTGCAAGGCAGAAAGGTTAGTTTGGCCCTCTGAGGACTTGTGTACTGCGTTTATCCACTTTTCTATGACACGAGAGGAGTTGCCTAAAATTATGACAGGGGACATGCAGTTTGATCTTAGTAAATTTTATGTGCTAAATATACCTATGCTACATATAATCATTCCTACTACAGTAACGGTCTCTGCTGACGGGTGTTTGTAAATGGTGGCAGCGACAATGCTAAAGGAGTCTGTTATTTCATATTTGCACATTCGGTCTGGAAGAAACACAAAGCAAGGCTTATTTATTTATGTTGGCATACATATGGCATCGGGGTGGAAAGGAAGGTGATTTTGCGTTTATTCCTCAATATAGAACCAAACTAAGAAAGAGCAGACCGGGTGGAATAGCTCCCTCCAGTGAAAGATGGCAGTACTGCGTGTAGCACGTGCATATTATCAATCAGTCAATCGATCAATCAATAGATAGATGAGATGGCCGAGTGTTTTACTGAAAGGTCCGTTTTCTATGTAGCTTACAAACATTGACCAAATTCTTATTTCTATTTGTTTATCATCTATCTATCTATCTATCTATCTATCTATCTATCTATCTATCTATCTATCTATCTATCTATCTATCTATCT